>CAUYRT010071361.1:0-59083 GCA_963574885.1 Lepilemur ruficaudatus
GCATGGAGGAGAGAATCCTACCTATCCAGAATTCTTCTAATTTTTCATTGAGTGGCTAGTTTTCTATTTTTCCCCCCCTGGCATATTCATTTTATTAAAGGTGTTTTTTAATGAACAGAAGTTTTAAATTTCAATAGGATCCACTTATAAATTTTTTTCTTTTATAGTTATTGCTTTCTAAGCACTGCCTAAGAATGTTGCCTAAGAAGCCTAATCCCCAAGTTCACAAGGTTTCTTATCTCTTCTTCCAGAAGTTTTGTAGTTTTAGCTTTTATATTTAGGTCCATGATCCATCTTGCTTAACTTTTGTCTATATTGTGAGGAGGTAAAGGTTGAGAGTCACTTTTTTTTTTTCCATATTAGATCTCCAGTTGTTCCAGAACCATTTGTTGAAAGTGTTTCCTTTCCTTATTATATTGCGTTGGTGTCTTTGTCAAAAATCAAATCACCCTATAGATGAGGATCTATTTCTGGGTTCTCTGCTCTATTTCATTGAGGTATTTTTCTACATTTATGCCAACACCACAATGCCTTGAATACTGTAGCTTCACTGTAAGTCTTTAAGTCAGGTTGCATTAATCCTCCAAATTTGTCTTTCTTTTTCAAGATTGCTTTGGATATTTCTAGATCTTTAGCATTTTTTTTATTTCAGCATATTACGGAGGTACAAATGTTTAGGTTATATATGTTGCCTTGCCCTACCCTTCCCTTCTGGAGTCAGAGCTTCAAGCGTGTCCATCCTCCAGATGGTGTGCATTGCACTCATTATGTATGTATATACCCATCCCCCCTCCTCCCCACTCCCGTCTGCCCCACTCCCGATAAATGTTATTCCTATATGTGCACTTAGGTGTTGATCAGTGAAACCAATTGGCTGGTGAGTACATGTGGTGCTTATTTTTCCATTCTTGGGATACTTCACTTAGTATATTAGGTTCCAGCTCTATCCAGGAAAATACAAGAGGTGCTACATCACCACTGTTTCTTATAGCTGAATAGTACTCCATGGTATACATATATCACATTTTATTAATCCACTCATGTATTGATGGGCACTTGAGTTGTTTCCACAACTTTGCAATTGTGAATTGTGCTGCTATAAACATTAGCGTGCAGGTATCTTTTTTATAGAGTGTCTTTTGTTCTTTTGGGTAGATGCCCAGTAATGGGATTTCTGGATCAAATGGTAGTTCTACTTGTAGCTCTTTGAGGCATCTCCACACTGCTTTCCACAGGGGTTGCACTAGTTTCCAGTCCCACCATCAGTGTGTGAGAGTTCCTACCTCTCTGCATCCATGCCAACATTTATTGTTTTGGGACTTTTTGATAAAGGCCATTCTCACTGGAGATAAATGATATCTCATTGTAGTTTTGATTTGCATTTCCCTGATGATTAGAGATGTTGAGCATTTTTTCATGTTTGTTGGCCATTATTCTGTCTTCTTTTGAAAAGTTTCTGAGTTTTTTATATATTCTGGATATAAGTCCTTTATCAGATATATGATTTACAAATATTTTATCCCAGTCTATGCTTGTTTTTGATTTTCTTAATTTGACTTTTTAAAATTTGATGAAGTCTATATTATCAATTTATTATTTTATAGATCACATTTTGGTGTTGTATCTAAGCAATCTTTTCCTAACTAAAAAGAAAAATGTTCTCTTATAGAAATTTTATAGTTTTAGGCTTAACATTTTGAGTTAATTTTTGTATGTGGCATGAGATATAGATCAAAGTTATTTTTTTGGTATATATTAACATACAATTGTTCCATCACCACTTATTGATAAGACTATGCTTTTTATACCTAATTGGTCTTACACCTATAAAAATTCAGTTGTCCATTTATGTGGGTCTATTGCTGATTCCTCTATTCTGTTTCATTGATATACATATATATGTTGTATATATAGGTTTATCTTTATATCAATACCACACTGTCTAGATTATAGTAACTTTATAATAATTTTTGAAATTTGGTAGTGTTAGCCCACTTTTTTTCTACTTTTCTAAGTTGTTTTGGCTATTCTAGGTTCTTTGCACTCCCATATGAATTTTAGAATCAGCTTACCAATTTCTATAAAAAAGCCTGCCAGGATTTGGATTAAGATTACATTGAATCTAAAGATCAATTTTGGGGAAATGACATCATAAGAATATTGAGTCTTCAGACCTTTGAATAAGGTGTATCTAGCCATTTATGTAGGTAATTATTTAATTTCTCTCAGCAATGTTTTATGGTTTTAACTGTACCTGTCTTTTACATATTTCGTCCAATTTATCCCTAAGCGTTTCATACTTTTATGCTATTATAAATTAATTTTATTTCAATTTCCTATTATTTTATGCCAGTATATAGTGTGATTATTTTTTATACATTGATCTTATCTCCTGCAACTTTGCTGAACTCATTTATTAGCTTCAGCAACTTTTTTTTTTAGAGTCCATCAGATTTTGTACATAGGCTATCATTTCACCTGTGAATACAGACAGTTTTTCTTTTCCTTTTTAACCTGGGTGCTTTTATTTCTTTTCCTTTACTGGTTTCTCTGGCTAGAATCTCCAGTGCGATGTTAAATACAGGTAGTGAAAATTGACATCCTGAACTTGTTTCTGATTTTAGAGAGAAAGCTTTCAGTCTTTCACCTTAAGTATGATGTTAGCTGTAGGTTTTTCACAGATACCTTTTATCAGGTTGAGGAATTTCTCTTTTATTGCTATTTGCTGAGATTATTTGTCAAGAATGGATGTTGGATTTTGAGAACTGCTTTTTCTTTGTATGTTAAGATGATCACATAGATTTTTTCTCTTTAATACAGTAAATTACCTTGATTGATTTTCATATTTTATATCAACCTGCATTCCTGGAATTAACCTCACTTATTCATGATGTATTACCCTTTTTACATATTGTTGAATTTGATTTGTTAAAATTTTATATAATATTTTTTGAGAAGTGCTGCTCTAGCACATATTAAATATTTGAGAAATGTTAGCAACCTCTTCTCTTAAACATACACACTTTTATTGTTGATGCTGTTTTGGAGTGTGATAAACAGAACTGCAAAAAAAAAAAAATGCCCAGAATGCATTTAAGCACCTGGGCAAATTCAGTTTGCTTGTTAGGAGTTGTCATAGGGTTTTAGATTAAATTACATTTAAACTTAAATTGAACTTCTATTTTTTAGCTACATGAAAATAATGAGCACATGTCCCTTCTTGTCTGTAACAAAGAGTTTCTGGAGCTGAGGGTTTACCTGAAATCCCAAATTTCTTTCTAGCTTTCTATTTTCAGTTTCAGACTTACACAAGCAGCAGAAAAACCCATCTTTCAGAATCATGGCTAATGAGGTGCCTTCACATTCACACAGGACAGAAAGGTCAGGCTTCCAGTGGAGAGAACTGAGGAACCTGTCCAAATACATTAGGTTCTGTTAAACCTCACACGTGAGATCCCTTCATCCTTGAGCACACAGTATGTTCAATTCATATTCTAGGTAAACAAAACTGTTATGCAAATTGACAAGCTATGGAAATTCCAACACCTGTAATGATCTAACCCTTTCTTCTATGTCAAGAAAAACTCAGGACAACCTGATGTAACAGCAGAATTGGCCTTTAGATTTAGTCCTTTGTGTTACCACCTTCCAGCATTCCCTGGATTAGTGTCCTGGGCTGTGTAACACAGCCATTCAAATTGCCCTAGCCCAGAGGAAAAGTAATCTCTTCTGTTATCAACCACAGACTGTTTAGACAACAGCTAGACAGATCTCCAGGTAGCAGCTGAGTAATAGGAGGCCTAGGAGAAGGAAGGCAGCAAAAGAATCAATTAATGTTTATGGCTAGAGCAGGGGCCCATCTGTTGCACCATAAGATATAGTGTAATCTAATCTAAAATTTCCTTTTAGAAAACATTAAGCTTAGCACATTCGTGCCTAAGAACCTTGAACGTGTACAGTTACATTATTAGGCTGAAGCATTTAGGATATGGTAGCAATTTAATGCTGGTGGTCTCAAGTACCTGTAAGGCAGGCTTATTTGGTCTTCCAATTTGTTTTTTGAATGATCCCAAAAGATGATCAAGGTTCAAAAGAGACTATAATTTAATCTAATATTTTGCAATCAATTTCAGCCATGGTTGAGTGGAAGTACATTTCCAAAATGAATACTGGCCCAACATTTCTAATTCTCTTTTTCCTTCTCTTGTTCTCTATTTGCTATTATTAATATTATATTCTGGGGAAATATAGGATGGTAAATAAGTAGAGGCTTTGCTGACTGGGACATATTGCTAAGAAATCTCAGAGCTATTTCTAATGAGGAAATGTTTCTAAATTTATATTGGTTCCGGCATTACATAAAAATGAAACATTTCTGTCTCCATTTCTTATGACCAATGTAATTTTAACTCAATGTGCATTCTTTCATTGAACATTTATATTTTTGGAATGCCACCTGGGTGCCCAATGCAAAGTTTCTGTTTTTAAAATAGCAAGTTTTTTGTTTGCAAAGATAATTTCTTATATTTATTTTTTAGACACCAGTATATGTAAGACAATGCAAGATACCTTATAAAAATTTCCATAAATACTTATAAAGAATTTGGAAAATTGTGTATTTAGGGCAACATTTTTTGTTTGTTAGACATTTGGTTCAATGGTTTCCTTAACTCTTTCTTATTTTCCATGATTTTTACCACAGATAAATCCTTCTTCCACTCAGGCAAGAAGTTGTTTCTCTTTTAAATAAATAAATGAATACATAAATACAATAAGCATTTTATAAATTTGTATATTTATTTTTTAGCAAATATTTGTATTTATGTATTGATGTGTTTATTTCCTTCTGAAAACATACTTGGCCATAGTCATGAAAGAATGATATTACCAGAGACTGCAATCTGTGTGTTGAATATGACTTTGGCAGGACTTTCTGAGTTATGACCCCCAGAAAGAGGAAGCACAGAGTGGCAGAAATGCTAGGCTGACACTTGTAATGATGCCCTTCCCTCTTGCACTTGGAAGGCAGGTTGCACCATGAAAAAACATATCTTCAACCAGAACAGTTTGGGCTACTAAAAGTAGTAGAGAACGACATGCTGCCCATTGTTAGCAAATGAGGCTTAGAAGGAGTATTTTAAGAGACGTAATCTGGACAACTTGCCCAGTGCCTCAGTCCAGTGTTTAAATGCCCATGGTGTTTAAAGTGTGACTTTTTGGAAGGACAAAATCCTCACACTTAAATATTACTACAAACGGAGCAGTCTGAAGTCACAGGCAAACATCATGTTTAGGTACCTGGATTATTCGTGCCTCTGCTCCCCTCCATTCCATGGTTAAAAAGCCAACAGAAGTAACATTTCTGCCCTTATCCCCTCTCATTGCATTATTTATTATTGTCTGAAGCAACATGATGCTGCAATCCTATGGCTTTATACAGCCTGACCTATCCCTTGGGAAATACTCCCAGGGCTAGAATCTACCAACACTAGGCTAGTCTTAATAATCTACTATTAGCAAGTCATTAATTGAAATACCAACCAAAATGAGCAAAAACACAACAGAGACTGATTCCCAATCATCAATCAGGAAGAAAGAGAAGAGAATGCTCAAGAAATCCCTGAGGGGGAAAATGGCTCAAGGAATGGCCTTGGCCTCAAGTCCTATAACCTCTCCATGGTTCAGCATCCGCCTTTGTATGACAGAGTTACACTGGAAAATTCTGGTGTCCTTTTAGTTCTAAAAGTCTACAAATATATATATGTATTATTTATATTTGGAAGATATATTTTGAATGACATCAATGCCTTATCCAAACTCTAAATCTGACATCACATCCTTTCAAGTTGCACCTCTTGTGTTTTGTTTCACTAGTTTCTTCATGTAAAAAAAAGATTTCACTCAGAAATCAACTAGTAAGCATAAAATAAAATGAATGTGGTGAAAGTTGTCAGTAGACATCCATATGTGTGTCAATAGGTGGAGAAAGGGATTATCTGATTTGTTAACACCTCATTTTTGGATCAGCCCGTCCATAAATAGCCTTCTCAAATCTCAGAAAGAACAAGAACAGAATATACATAAACTGGGTTTATTGGATGACTGAAAAGCCCTATCAGAAGATCTGAAAGCTTGAAACCATAGATTCTCAATATATGAGTGAAGTGACACACTTAAATGTATTTCAACCCACAGTCTGCCATTTAAAAGAACCATGCTCTTATCTCATCCTGGGTTTACTTATACGTTTGTTTTGTTTTGTTTCAATTTACTGGTTTCTTCACATCTGGCAAATGTCTGTGTGGTAGAGGGGAGAGGGAAAGAGATGGAATGGGAAGAAGGAAATAAACATGAGATAGGAGGAGGTGGGAGGAGGGGGAGAGTTCCAGAAATATTTTCCACCCAAGTTTCCATAGTAAGCCAATGGTAATGAGGACTCTACATGCCAGGCCTTGGGTGCGGCCTACAAGGCACCATGCTAGATGGACATCAAAGAGGAACGATGAGACACAGCCGCTTGGCAGATGCTTCTGACTTAAAAACCCATTTGCACAGGCTTGAGAGAGGCTGTTGTCCCCTGGGGAGGCTTTGGCATGGCTAAAAGAAAACATCAAAGAAACTCCAGATTTTAAATCCCCTCCAAGGGTGCAATCAGCAGGACAGGAAATGGGAAAATCATCTTGGAAGGGATTTGGAAGGGAAAGGGCTTATCTAAGGACGCCCCTCGCCCTGCACATCAGCTCTTGCTGTGTGTACATTCAACAGACGTGATACGGTGAACAGCTTGGCACCCAGTCAGTAGCAAGTCTTGCCCTAGCCCCCCACCAAGAAACTGTAGGGATAAGGAGACACAAGAAAAGATAATTCAATAAGGATGTTTTGTCATCTCCATGGTCGACTTAATAGTTTGAAAGGATACCATGGAACAGGAAAGCCTGTATTCTAAAAACTAAAAAACAGAAGCATAAATAAATATCTAAAGATAGAAGCCCAAAGGGAGAGAAAACCAAAGTGAACCAAGAGAAAATGAACAAGTAGGGTTTGCCTGAAATAATATTTGGCATGCTAGACTAAAACTACTGGTAACTCAGCAGGGTTGTTTCATGCTTATAGTACCTCAACATGACTGGGGAACCAAAAGTTGCCAATAAACACAAGGAAAGGCCTTTAATTCCATGTCACTGGGAAATAATGACAGATTATGAAATCCATCCATGCGCAGAGCCCAAATAAGACTGAAATTTCACATGTGGCCTGCCATTGAAGTAGCACTATAAAAATTAAGTCAGCCAAGCTTTTTTTTAAAGACAAAAGTTTCCTGTGAAAGGAAAGGATAGAAGCTTCCTTGAAGAGATAGGAATGTGAAAGCAAATGTGTGGGATACAATGGATGTATATTGATTGTGTATGTATTGTGTATATATTGATTAAGCTAAGTAACATACCACATGTGTGTGTATGTGTGTGTGTGTACACACACACATGTATTTTAAGTTAGGCAAAGCTGAGATTTTTGAAGTAAAGAAAGCCACAGCAATTGGGGAATTTTTAAATGAGTTCCCAAGCCTGGTAATCCTTTCTTCTACACACCTAGTTAGCAAGGACCCATGAATACAGTTTGAAGGCTATGTAGCGTAACGGTGAAGCTTGGAGTTTCTAGAGTGAAACCATCTGGCCTTAGATGCCAGCTTCCCTATTATCAATGTGACTTGGAAAATTTCTTGAAGCAGACCTCAGACAACGTGGGCATCTTTCATGTGACATGAAACACCTTCCCAAACATCATCAAGCAGTTTTCTGATTGGTGATGTGGTTTCCCAATATATTGCTATTCCTATTTTGTCCCCTACTCCCATGAGCCTGAATCTGTTTAGAACAAGCTCTCCACAAAGAGACATGTTCCTCTGAGTGAAAAATGTCTGAGTCCTGCTGAAAACGAGAAGACCAGCTATTGGACTCCAGACACTTTATGCTAGAAAGAAGCACCAATCTCAACATAGTTATGGAACTAGTTAATCATATTGCCAACCTTGAGAATCTTTTATTAGAAGAATTAGCAAAAACAGTGGAGGGAGGTAAAAAGAATTAAAAGGAAACTTCTGCAGATAATTTTCTTAACATTATTACAACAAGATACTCCTCAGGAATCAAGATTTCCTTTTAATAGTTAATCTTTTGGGGGGAGATGATTTTAGACTTACAGAAGAGTTTCAAAGACAATACAGAGAGTTCCCATATACCCTTCACCTAGCTTCCCATATCCTTAACATCTTCAGTAACCATAGAATTTTTATCAAAACTAAGAAATTAATTTTAGCACAATACTATTAATCAAAGTACAGGACTTATTTATACTTCATCAGTCTTCTCAAAGGTGAGAAAGAAAACCTGCTCCTTGGGAAGTTTTTAAACCAAACATGTCCTTTTTATTTTTTGTTCAAGATCCCCATTCAGGATTCCACAGTGCATTAACTTGTCACATCTCCCTGGTTTCTTCTGATGTGTGAAGGTTTGTCCTTCTTTCCTTGTCTTTCAGGACTATGATACTGTGGAAGAGTACTGGTTACTTCTTTTGTAGAATGTCCCTGAATTTGGGTTTGTCTGCTGTTTTCTCATGATTAGACTAGGGCTATTCATTTGGGGCAAGAATACTACAGAAGTGATGTGCCCTTCTCAGTGTATCATATCTGGGGGTGCATGGAGTCCATAGCTACTATTGGTGATGTTAATATTCATCACCTGGCTAAGCTGGTATCTGCCAGAATTCTCCCCTGTAAATTTACAATTTTTCCCTTTGTAATTACTAAATATCTTGGGAGAGACACTATTTAAACAAATACCCTGTTTCTGCCTAGACCTTCACTCACTCATTTTAACATGCATTGGTGGCTTTTTCCTGAGACAATTATCACTGTGGTTTTCTAATTCTATTTTTGAACTACTCAAGCTAAAAACTCTATTTTTTATTTCCATCATTCTTTCCACTTTTATTCATTGGAATTCTTTTGTAAGGAGGAGTTGTTGTTTCTCCCCCCTTTAAGGCAAGAGATTAAAAGTATAGAAACAGGCTACACAATTTGAGGTAGACTAGTGGGACAACATGCATAGTTGACTGGATCTTCAGAACATGATGCTATATCACCGTCCCCTGATGGTTTTCTACTCTAAAGACAAGAAAAACATGCACAGGACATGGCAAGTCCTTGAGTTTAAACCTAAACTCCAGGTTTAGTTCGGGTGGAGCAGGGTGGAGATGATGTGAGAAGAGGTTGTTCTTGATGGAAAGAAGATGGAAATGCTAGCCAGGAACAAAAGTATTTCAGGGGTTCAGTAAACAATTGGGTGGCAGTTGATGCTTGGTCAAAAACCAAGTCACTATCAAAATAGTCCAAGCAAAAGGTGGCAGGACCAATGAAGAAATTCTAGAAGGAACATAAACCAAGATCTCATGGGGATTAACAGTGAATACACAGGAGTCTGGGTGACAGCAAGGTCGTTAGGCAAATGTGATGGACCCAGAAAATATAAAGGTTAGCTGGTAGCATCAGAATTGTTCTCTGTGAATGACCAGAGAGTAACCATTTTGAGCTTTGTAGGCCATATGGTTTCTGTTCAACAACTCGACTCTGTAGCTGTTGCATGAATGCTGCCAGAGACAATATGTAAAGGAATGGGCATGGCAAGATTTGACTTGTAGTAGTCAATTTGCCAGCTCTGAAACAAATAAAGCCAATAGTACCCTTGGGACCAGAACGGTATTTAGGCACTATACAATTTACCTCTTGATCAGTCCTGTCTTTACTTAAAAACATCTCAAAGGGCAGAGAACTAAAAAATGACTATAGTCACTTAAAACGAGATGTAACAATTTTGGGGATTCTTGCTAATGAGGGGTATTTGTGTTATTTAGTTACTGCTCTTTATCTAGATAGAGGGGTAAGCATTACTTTGGAATTTAGCCAAATTACTTTTGTTTATAATACATCTCCCCAAATTAGATATGTTATATACTTTTATTTGGAAGTTAGATTTTAGAAGTACTTATGTTAAGGAGGTTTCTTGGGATGTTTTGAACCAAAATTGAATATAAGCCACTGTTATTATTAAATGGACTCTTAACTTGGAATTTTATGATATGAGTAATTTGAACCAAATTCTTGCCTTAAATTATTTCAGTAAGTTGAAATAAAGCAAACACTAACATTCTCTCCATCCTTTGATTCATCTCTGGCCTGGTGTTGTGTTTAATGTTCTCCTTAAACATTATACCTTTGAAACATAAGCTTTTAGAGCATAATGGTGGCTAAATAGAAGAGGATGAACCAGGGGAGAATTTCAAATCATTTCACCCTAGGAGGGTTAAAATATATAGAAAACTTTAAACTAGTCCTTTTGGGAGTGAGATATCAATTCTATTTTCCTTGTACCCTCTGGGCTTTTCTTGAATCTTTGAAATCCTTTCCCTATAACTAGAATCCCTGTGGAGATATTTCTGTATATTTATTCTCAAGTAGCATAAAAACACTTTAGAATTCTTTGCTAACTTAATTTTATGATATTTTACAATTTTAACAGCCTTGGAAGTTATATAGACACAAACATAATGCAAGATACACAAAATGCATGGCCATTCATCTGGGGGATGAATAAAATGAAAAAAAACACACCTTTCAGTATTTTCAGTTTCCATAATGTTCTATTAGTTCCCTGGAAATTTAACTTCAAACATGTGCTGTACTTTACAGATTTGATTTGAAGTAAAAGAATACATTTCAGTAAAATATCAATATGATGTTTTCACATTTAAAATTTCATTAGACTGAATACTGGTATAAGACATACAGGGTCCATGCATGTCTCAATCTACTGTTATATTTTGTAACATTGGTGTTGATATATTAAGCAAATTGTTTTTCATTTAAGAATTTTGTCAGCAATTTGCTTTTACCTTGTGAAAAAAAATTATAGTTTCATACCCCCAAACCAGTAGACAGACTATAGAATCATTTAAGTTTTAGGGCTATGAAAATTCTGATTATTATATCCATGCCTTCCTTTTGGCATAAATTAAGTAGGCCACAGGACAGTTTTGGAAAGTGACCACAGCTTGACAAACCTTATGGTTCAGCAGATGTGGTTGTAAGATATGGCTTCACTGAAAAATATTCACCACTAAGCAATTTGAGGACTCCACTCTAAGGTTTTGATTTAAAAACTTGGAATTTCCCATAGAAAAGGGGTGGGTTTACCATCACATTGGTCTTGGGATACAGAAATATTCAGTTGTCTCAAGTAAGCAACAATGTGTATCAATAGAGTATTTCAAATTGCAATATTTTTACAAATCTGCAAGTCATGAGCTGAGAAAGGGTTTCAACACATGCAATGACCCAATTTCAGTTTCTTTTTGTTGACTTCAAGATATTCAGATGCTTTTCTTGGTGTATACAGTAAAAGCCTTCATGGGGAACATTCACTTTGAAAGATCCGCTCAATATCTCAGTAAATTATTTGAACAGTGTATTTTCAGATTAATAAAATATGTGTATTCTCAAGTAAATGTGGAATTATTGAAATGTTTTAAGATTTTAGAGGAAATATCACAGCCACAATGATTTCCTGGGCTGTAGATTTGAACACCATCATCTATAATATACATTGAGAAATTCCATAGAATCATGAAATACACAGGAACCAAGTAAGTGCCTAGACATGCTGGAGAATAGGGACGAAGGAGCCTCAGAAACACATCAGTCAACCTCATGCTTCAAAGGTTTGGGTTAATAAAAAACTGAGTCAGACCAACAGTACTACTTGGATCTAGATCAAAACTTCCCACTCTGATTCCTTGGTTGTGAGAGGAAAGTGAATTTCCAGGTTTCTCTGTAAAAGAAAAAAATAATCTGAAAAATGCTGACATACTTCCTCAATGGTTTTAGAACTTGTGAAACTTATTATGAAACTCATTGAGTTACAATGTAACATTTCCATAAAACAGGAGAGGCCAATGAAATGAACATGTAGAAAAATTGCAAAGGAAACCTCTAAGATAAAGCAGGATTGCAAGATTATTTCCTCAATGGGTTCAGGTTCCTCACCTAGGGGATAATTCCTAGTGGGTGAAATACTTAGTCCATGGAGCCTCTTAATTTATTCAGTTTCTCACTTACTTTCCCATGGAATATTCAAAGTATCACTTACTGGTTTTATTAGTCAAGACTTTGGTTGCCCAATCACAACAATATTTATTTTTACATGTTCCTGTTTACTTGTAGTGTACTTGAAAATGACCATACAAAACCTCACTACACTCACTCATATGGATAAATGAAGACCAGGAAGAAGAAAAGTCCTGTTTCCATTGCCTAAGAAGTTGTCTGTGCTCTCTCACTAGATTGTAAGCTCTGTGAGGATAGGGACATTAAGCATTTATCCTTCAGGCTGTCGTCAGCATTAGTATGTAGTTTGCACATAATATAGAAACTCAATAAACATTTTAGTTTGACTGATTACATCTAGGGTTGTCAGCCCCTATGCAATGTATTTCCCCTACTCATTATCAATTAAACGTCACAATGACTTTTCCAGTTAGGCGATATTATATATTATTCTCATTTTATGAAGTCTCAAGGTCACATAGCAGGAAAGTAAAAGAATTGGAATTATTATAAAACCCAGAGTTTCTCATTCCAAATTTATTACTCTCACCTCCATCGGCTGCCTGAAAAAGTATTCAGTGGAGAGTACTAGCTTCAAAATCTTTTCTCATCCTAGCAAATAATGGATAATATCTGGTTCTTCTCATTTTTACCTAAATATCTAACATATGAACACTTTCTTCACCACAGAAAGGGAAGAGTTTTGAAATTCATTATTCCCTTCAACTTTGAAGGAACAGAAAAGTCTTCAGTTAATTATTTAGAGAAAAGGCTTCCTAATCCCCCACCCAATATTTTCCTAATCTTATTCCTGGTTGGAACACAGGCACTGAATTTGGAACCTGAAGCCCATTTCCTGTCTAAAATTGTTTTCATTCATTGAATGTGAACACTTGTTTTTTATTGCAAAGTTGTTTACAAAGCTGAGCTGCTGGAATACATTTCTTTTAATGAACAAAAGAATGATGAAATATTTAGCTGGAAGGAATTCACAGAGTTGCGTGCAACTCGAAAATAGTTTTCAGGGGAAAAAAAAAGAAAATAGTTTTCAGGTTAAAAGTTTTCAGTTCCAATGTGGGCCCCTTAGTCCAAAGTGCAGAAACATGCAGGTAAAATTATTTTAATGAAAGAACTGAATAACTCAAAAAAGGAAGTTCAATAATCTCCTCAAACTAAACAGAGCTTGTTCTCATCCAAAAGAATCATTCATTCAGTAGACATTAATGAATATAAGATCCTTGCTACACGCTAGGCATCAGGATACAAAGTTCATTAAGACTGATCCCCACTCATAATATTAATATAAAAGATAATCAATAATTTCATGTTTTCATAAAAAATGGCAAATGATTATTTTTAAAGGCAATTCACAGACATGAAAGCAAATTATACTCAGAACCCCAACAGCTAGAATGATAAAATCACATAAGGCTGAGATCAGCTGTATATATAAGTCATCTTAAAGACAAAAACCTGATTGGTACTTGATCTACAGAGTATGTGCATCATGTGTTCCTTTTTTTAATTGCTGAAGCTTCAGTCTTTTTATTTAAATCAAGATATAATTCATGCATCATATCATAAAATTTGCCACTTAAAAGTGAATCAGTGGTTTTTAGTAGAGTTGTACAGTCATTACCACTATCTAATTCCAAAACATTTTCATCACCTCAATAAGAAACTCTGTACTCGCTAAACTGGCCCCTCTCATTCCTTCCTCTCCCCAGCCCCTGACAACCACGAGTCACTACTTCATTCCTCTACAGCTGAATAATATTCCATTGCATGAATGGACCACATTCTGTTCATTCATTCATCAGTTGGTGGACATTTGCATTGTTTGCATCCTTTGGCTATTATAAATAATGCTTTTGTGAACTTTTGTGTATAAATTTTTGTGAAAACATGTTCCTATCATATGGTCAATTTAGAAAAAATGAAAAGCAAGGGTCAGAAAGGCAGCTAGCATTGTGCCAAAGATAGCAAATGGCCTATTGTAAATCCATAAATCATCATTCTAATATTCCCTAATTTTTCTGAACATAAATCACTATGTTCTTTGCTAAAGGACATATGCGTGGGTCCCAAACCAGACACTTTGAACTAGAATTTCCAGGGAAGGAGGCTGGAAATCTATATACTGAATAAGCCTCTCAAGTGATTATCATCATTAACCAAGTTTGGGGAACACTTGCTTAGTCCTTGCAACTCAAAGTTGATTTCCAAGGAGCTGCAGCGTTTCATCTCCTGGAAACTTATTAGAAATACAGAATCTCAGGCCCTGCCCAAACCTATTGAATCAGAATCTCATTTTAACAGACCCCAGGTGATTGGAAAACACATTAAATTAGAAGAAGTTTTGTCTATATTATAAATATTCAGTTTTTCCTGAGTGTAGTTAGTTGAGTCTAGGTTTTTCACCCCTAACTGCACATCAGAATTCACCAAGGGTGCTTTTAAGAAACATGATCCCTGGTTTCACCCCAGACCAATTAAAGCAGAATCTCTCAGGGCTTGGTGATCAGGCATCAGTATTTCATTTGATTATATCAGTTCCCAGGTGGGTTTAATGCAAATGCCAGGGTTGAGACACCCAGGAAATGGTGATCTCTCTAAGGTAAGGTTAGGAGTTAAGGCCAAGAAAAATACTACCTTGTCATGCACCCTTTCCCACTACAATATAGACATAATGTTTCATGTAATTAATTCCTTAGTGCCACTATTTTAAAAAAGGAAAGAGGGAAGGAGGAAGGGACAGAGAGAGGGAGGAAGGAAACAAAGAAAGAAAGAGGGAAGGAGAGATACAAAAAGAAAAAAGTAATGTGCTACATAAGAACCTTATAGTTTGAATCAATTGCAACACTTTTTATAGGAGTATATTGAAAATTTCCCTGTTAAGTTTTAAAATTTTTTGTTGAGGTATCATTTTACATACAGGAAAAGTCATCTCTTTTGTGTATTGTTCTGAATTTTGACAATACATACAGTTGTGCAACTACCACACAATTAAGGCACAGCAATTCCATCACTCCCTAAAAATTCACTCATGCTGGCACTGTGTAGTTACCTCTTCTCTCTACCCAAAGACCATTAATCTCATTTTCGTCCATATCATTTTGCCTTTCCAGGATGTCAAACAAGTAGAATATTGAATCTGAGGTTTTACACTTAGCATAATGAATTTAAGATTTTTACATATTGTTGCATGTGTCTGTAGTCTGTTCCTTTTATTGTTGAATACTATTCCACTGAATGGAGGTACCACTGTTTGTTTATTCATTCACCAGTTGTAGGATGTTTAAGTAGTTCATAGGTTTTGATAATTATGAATAAAGCCACTATAAACATCCACATACAGGTTTTTGTATGATTATAAATTTTAATTTATCTTAGGTTAATACCTAGGAGTAGGATTATGACAATTTTGTGTCTAACTTTATAAGAAACCACTAAACTCTTTTCAAACAGGCACCATTATTTTGAATTCTTATCAGCAATATATGGGAGTTTCAGTTGCTCTGCATACTTGCCAGCATTTAATACAGTCAGGTTTTCTCCTTTGTTTCTTTTTTTTTTCATTATTGAAGTGTAATTTACATATAATGTCTTTACTCCATTTTAAGTGTACAATTAAATGGTTATTAGTAAATTTACCAATTGTACAGCTATTCACATAAATCAGTTTTAGAGGATTTCCAACCCCCTATTGAGACCCCTAATACCCTTCCCCAAATACATTTCAAGCATGCCCCTCCCCTCCACAGTGCTCACCACATCTCTCAGATGTGGGTCTATCCCCCGCCAATCCCTAGTGAACACTACCACCATTTGAGCACCATAGTGTTAATCAGTCAGTACCAATTTGATGGCGAGTACAAGTGGGGCCCATTCTTCGGGTCTTGTGTCACCTCACTTGAAATAATGGGCTTAAGCTTAATCCAGGATAATATAAGCGGTGCTAGCTCACTGACGTTTCTTAAAATTGAGTAATATTCCATTGTAAACATATACCAAATTTTAACAATCCACTCATGAATTGACGGGCACTTGGGTTATTTCCACGACCTAGCAATAGTGAATTGTGCTGCCATAAACATTCGGGTGCAGATGTCTTTATAATAGAATGTCTTATGCTCTTTTGGGTAGATGCCTAATAACATGCCAGGCCTAGCCAGAAATCTCGATATTCAGGTACAAGAAGCACATCTTTTTTTTTTATTTCAGGAAAATATGAGAGTACAAACATTTTGGTTATATTTTATATCATTTATTTCTTTTGGTTTTAGCCATTTTGTGTAGTGGTACCTCATTGTGGTCCCTTTAAGTTTTGATGTCCTAAATTATCCTAGATTATCTTTTTTAACATTTTTTTAATCCAGTAAGTAACCTATTTGTAGTTATGGTTGAAGTTTGTTTTCTAGCATTTTAAAAATGTGTACAAAAGTAGAGAGAATAGTACAATAAATCTGTGTGAACTAATCACCCAGCTTCAATGATTATTAGTATTTGCCCTTTTTTCCCATTAATCACCACCACCATTTTTTTTGTTTCTGGAGTCCTTTAAAACAAATCTTATACTTTATTTCATTTCACTAGTAAATATTTCAATATAGATCTCTTGAAGGACTTTAAAAATAAAGCAAAGGTAATGACACATAACAAAATTGATAATAATTCCTTAATGTTCTATAATATTCTATGTTCAAGTATCCCCAATTGCTCAAGAATGCCTTTTAAAAAATTGCGTTATTTAAATTTAATTTGCTCATAACATGAAGTGGAAGCTAAAACATCTGAGGTCCTACTCTCTTCAAATGATTGTGGTTCCACTCAATTTTCAGAAATAGTTTCAAGTTAGTTCTGATTTTACCAAGCAACCATTTATCTATTCAAATTATATTTTTATTACACAACAGCAATTGGGGATTATAAGGCATATATTAAGAATATTGAATTGGCATGTCATTTAACCCACAAATCAAATGACTTAAAAGATGCCTGCCACTCCTGGACAGTGCAGCCAATTGATTCTGTTGGCAGTGAATATATGGGTTGGTGCTACCAGCCCAGGTTAGTTGGGACAGGACAAATGCAGTGGTGTTTACATGGATAGGGATTCTTTATTTGTCCCCCAGACAGAAGTACTTGCTTCTCTCACCTGGCATTGTTCCAAATAGTTTGTTCATAGTAAGCCCTTAGTACAACTGTAGAAGTGATAAAACATACTATCAAGAGGGTTTTGTGTGTGTGTATGTGTGTGTGTGTGTGCACGCGCGCTAACAGAGGCCTTAGCCAAATAAAATTTTGGTTAAAATAATTTTTGGTCATGTCAGTTTTTCTTTCACTTTAGTTAATAAATAGACAAGACTTTGAATTGATTCCATCATTGCTTTTATCTTTTAAAAATGTTGTTTAATTTACAGCTGAGTCATACAAAAATCAAGAAATTAATATTTGGATTTGAAGATCAGCAACTTGGTGTTTTCTGTTCTAATTTTTTAAATTAATGGTTCGGTTTAAATTCCTGGTTGGAACAAGACTTTTCTTCAAACTAAACCTCAGTGTTATGTTATCTGGATCCCTACAGCCTTGAGCTCTTTTTCAATGTTTGCACAAATGTATTTGCTTGCTCTATTACCATTTAGGGCAGATAACAAAACTCAACCAATGTAGCCTGCACAATAAGAATATAATCACTGTTTAAAATCAAACTTCAGAGCAGGTCAACATGGCATAATCTCCTGTTTAAATGATCTATAATTCGCCTCTCCAGATAGTCATCTTGGCCCTGGAGTGGTTTAAAAGGTAGTAGCTGCCAAAAATTGTTAACCATTAAACAAAGGTTTGCTTTTCTTTTATGTGGCAAGAACAAAGGTGCACTTCTAAATCTGTGTCTGAAAAATGCACTGGTTTTGCATCCAATCCACTCTACAACCCTTGCTTTTGGTATCCGGAGGAGCCTTTTAAAAGAGTTGTGGGGTTTGGGGTTTGTTTTTTGTTTTGCCTTCATTGAATGACCTCAGCAGAGATATGTGGGTTTTATTTCTGGGGGCAAAGTTGACATAAAGAAAACTTGGTTAAGTCAAGGGAATCCTGAAAGAGGGTGTATTACACTGGAATGCATTTCACCAATTGCCAGAATATTTAAGAACACTGGATCATTATGGGGAATGCCCCTTTTATGAGGGCAACAATGAGTTTTCGTGATGGAGAATATTCATCTCTCTTACTGAACCGTAGTGCAATCTAGCAGTACACACATTTGCCTTTCATGGTAGCTAAAAAGTAAACATTAGCATTCCTGCTCAATTTTTGATTTCATGAAGTTAGCCCACTGCATTGCTTCCAGTTTCAAAGAATTCTGTAGTTTCACTTTCAAGGCAACTCTAGAAGACAGCATTTTAAGCACCAGGGGACTCGAGAAGCATACAACCAGCCTCTCATGGTTTTAATCAGTCACCGTTAGACCCTAAAGATCTAAGTTTCTACTTAGTTGTCTGTGCTCAAGGTGGGTTTTGCCCGGGGCATTGTGCCTTTTCACGATTACATTTGGTTTCTGCCAGTGCTCCTTTTGGGATTTACAATGTCTTTTTAAACCTTCACCAGAGGAAGGACAATGCCAGGTCATTCATTAGCATAATGGACCCCTAGGCCAAAGCCAATGAGATATCATGTTACTTATCAGATTCCTTGGATCATACATGTTGGCAAAGTCATTGTTCCTTCTACCTATTAGATTTGTTTTTTTACTGCCAGATGAGAGAGACAAAGATACTTGAAGTGATCTTTTATAACCAGAGTTTTTCAACCACTTTGGTACTATGAACATTTTGATTTGGGGCTGAGTAATTTATTGTTGTGGGGTCTGTCCTGTGTACTGTAGGATATTTAGCAGCATCCCTGGTTTCTATCCACTAGATGCCAGTAGTACCCCCGTTTCAAGTTGTGACAACCACAAATGTCTTCAGACATTGCCAAATGCCCCCTGTTAGGAACTAGTTTTATAAACTGCAAGACAGGTATTCATCTTCAGTCTTTTGAATTATTTATTCATTAATACATTCCACAGTTGACTACTGTGTAAAGGATGGTGCTGGACATGAGGCAATATTGAATATGATCCTTGCACAATGCTTATCCTCACAGAACTTGTGGATTAGCCTAGGAAGCCTACAGTCTAACCTTATTCCTAACATCTCCCTAGCAAGAGTCCTGAACTGGATCAGTATAGGCTAGGCCTTGTTTTGTAAACTCATACCTTGCCTTGGTTCATGACCTCCCTATTTGCCCCCAAATCCCAAATTGAGCACCTGCATGGCCTTGGTGAGCACTCCATGGGGGTGATCCACTTCTTTTGAGCTCCTCCAGGGTATTGGATCTGTACCACTCATTATCCTACTGCCCAGTTTATAGACACTACGTACAGTTCATCATTTTCGTATTCCTAATAACTAGCATCTCCCTAAAATACATGTCTGGCTGGCTGCCTGGATGGACGGTTGGGTCAATCATTTTGAAGAACCTTGGCAGCCAAACTAAAGAGTTTTTGGACAATTTTTTTTGTGTATGAGAATGACATAACTGATTACTTAGTAATATCATCTATGTGTCATTGTGCTGGAAAGATCTGAAGAAGGAAAAACTGGAAGCCAATCAGATAATAATGAAATGATTTTATATTCCTTCTATGAGTCATGAAAATACAGTAGTGGGATAGTGGCAATGTGAATGAGGAACAAAAGAAGAAAAAGGAGAGCCATTTCAAAGAAAAAATAAATAAGATTTTGGAAAAAGAAATGATCATTACACAGGAATTGAAAGTCAAAGGACTCTGAAGTTCAGTGTGCGATGATCTGAAGATGCGGTTTCACCATTAAATACAAATAGAAATATTGAGATGAGTCAGGGATGTCCTGACATCCTGGGGTCATCATTCTTCATGTAACTTTTCTCATTTGAAAGTAACATTCTTATGAATTTTCTACTCTTACATTAAATTTAGCAGTAAACTAAAATCAACCAAATCAGGAGGCAGGATGATTCATTTTTGGAACAATGTCACATGTAAAACAACGGTGAAAAAAGTAACACAATGTGGATAAAAAAGGCCTGGAATCAGAGTCAATAAATATGGGCTCCCCAGATGATGTGAAGCCTCACATGGCATTATTCATAACTCACATCATCTCTTCACGTTTCTTTTTCCTGAATGTAAAAAAAGCAGCTGACATATGTGAAGTTTTCCTTAAAATGTAATATATTTAGTCATGCCAATTATATTAACGATATCCTCCTTATGAGTAATCTTCAAGTAGTTACATAACGTGCAAAATCATCTCTAGCACTAATTTTAAAGTAAGTGAATATGAGTGCCTGTTAAATGTCAGACACTGTTCTGGACACTGGGAATAGAGTGGTTGATAAAGTCCTTGTTCTTGTTCTCTTGGAGTTTGCATTCTGGTAGGGGAGACAGACAATAAACAGATAAAAAAATGAATATGTAATATGTCATGCAGTGGTGAGTGTAATGGAAAAAAAAACAAAACTAAAGCACTGTAATGGAATTGAAGATGGTTGCGGTGCTATTTCTTATCACAAGTGACTTGTGAGTAAAGACTAGAAGAAGAGCAGGAAGCAGTCCATGCAAGTGTGCTGGAGAAGACCATTCTGAGCAAAGGAAATAGCATGTGCAAAGGTCCTGGGAAGGCAGAGCGCTTGGTCCCTTAAGGAAGCATCAGAGAGGCCAGGTGGCCAAAGCAGAATGATTCATGGAAATGAGATGAAGTCAAGAGGGAGTAAGGGCCAGTTCATCGAGGGCCTTGCAGACTGTGGAAAGGACTTTAGGTGTTTCTTCCAAGTGTGATGGGAAGACATTGGAGGGATTTGAGTAGAGAATGACATGATTTGATTCAGAGTTTTCAGCAGTGGTTCTCAATCAGGGGTAATTTTTGCCTACCAGGGTACATTGGACAACGAATGTCTGGAGATATTTTGATTGTCACAATTGGGGAGAAGTGTTCCTGGCACCCAGTAAGCAGAGACCAGGGGTGCTGCTAAATATCCTATAATGCACAGGCCACCCCTTCTCTCTTACTACCTCTCCTGTCCCCCAACAAACACACACAAAGCAAAGAATTTTCTGGGTCAAAATGTCAACAGTGCTATAGCTGAAACCCTGGTTTACATGGTCCTTCTACCATTGTGAAGAGAACAGACTGTGGTGGGGCCAGGGTAGAAACAGAAATATCTAAGAATCTATTGCATTAGATTCAGGCATCATGGGTAGGAACTGTGAAAAATAGATTGGGGATACATTGTGAAGATCGAGCCAACAGAATTTATAGATGAATTCAGTATAAGAGGTAACTCAAGAATGACCCCACATTTTCTGGCATGAATTACTGAGTTGAGGAAATTAGGGGGAGTAGCCAGGTTGGAAAGATATCAAAAATTCATTTTTGAAAATGTTAACATCAAGAACATGATAGCTATCTAGGTGTAGAATATTAAGTGGCCATTTAGAAATATGAATCTAAAGTTACATGCTTGACTGCAAACAAAAACTTGAGGGTGGTAGTGCACAGCACTCTTCATTGCAGACAACAGAATCCACTTTATCCAGTTTAAACAGAAAGTGCATGGTATGTAGTTCCAAGAATCTGGATGGGATAGAGCAAGACCTGATGTTCTTCAGTTAGAAACAAAGTACACCATAGAAAAGTTCTAGTGAAAACACCACTGTTGCTATTAGCCACATTAGGGACTGGACATTGCAGATGTCAGACAAAGCAGGTGTCTCAGCAATCATGCTAGATGACCTTATCTCTCCTAGTCACAACTGTGCCCAAATCTTACACCCGGACATTTGAGGCAAGGAAATACAGTCACATGTCTTCACTGTAGCTACAAGAAAAACACACAGTTTTAGCTTTGCAGTCTCTGTAATATTGGAAGGCATGCTGGAAATGTTTGAGATGAGGGTTGAATAGGTCAATGTGCTATATCTGCCTCAAGGAGAAATTACCATATTGATAGAATTTACAGTTACAGTGCTGTATGAAGCTACATGGGGAGAGAAGCAGGACAGCTGGTGGGATGAACCCTTAGGCACCCTAACACTCGGAAGTCCAGTAAGGAGACTAAAAATGACCAGGTAGTGAGGGAAGAAAAACCAGGAAAGTATGGTATCCTGGAAGCCAAACCAGGAAAGGGTTTCAAGGAGTAAATGATCAACTATATAGAATAGTGCTTTGAGATCAATTAAGGACAGAGAATTAACCAGTGGATTTGAAAACACTGAGGTTATTCATGACCATGACAAGAGACTTTTCAATGGAGTGATAGGGACAAAAGCCTGATTAGAATGGGTGCAGGAGAGATTGGGAGAGGGTGAGGTGGAGACAATGAGTATAAAGGAGACAGAGAGTTGTCCTGGGAGGTGGAAGGGGAAATGGGATTGAGGAAAGGTCTTTGTTTCAAATGGGAGAGATTTGAAAATTAAAGATTAAAAAGAAGGTACAACATAGCCACATTTGAAACAACCCAACCAAATTGTATATTTCAAATTCTATCTCTTTCATATAAATTGGTTTGTTTTCTGATCTTTGCAAATACTGTGCTTTTAAGCATTGCTCCTAATCATTTGGAATGACCCCATGGGGAACGCCAAGGGATTTCTGATTATCAGCTCATTGCCCTCTGAGGCTTGACATAGTCATAGACAATCATCCCTTCACAACTGAGGTCTCTGATCTTGTTCAAGCTTTTCCTGAAGCAGACCTCATTTCATTTTTTTTTTACCTTTACCAAACAAGCTTCATCAGAAAAGACTACCCTTTGTTATCCATAGGAAGAGTTCACTTGAGAAAGTAGTATAATATGAAGATCTTGCTGTAATAATATATCTCTCTTCAGCTGATGAAGCATAGCTACTACGAAAACAGAATGAGTAACTGCTTCCATTCAACATTCTCCACTCTCCCTAAAGGGAACATGTCTAAAGGAATAAGTGATTTGGCCACCTTTAATACATTTTCATTTTCATAGTATGCTCTTGACAATTCAGGTGGCACAAATTCCTCCATTCAAGTCTCCCACTGGGCATCTGTATCTTTTCACAAATCGTTTTTAGTTGTTAGCATTGTCTTGCTTATGGAGATTAGCTTTGCTGCTATGACAAATAGGAGATTTTTAAAGGATGACATTAAGTTGACAATTTTAGCTGTATTCATTCACATCTTTAAATATCAAAAGGATCAGAACAGTCATTTTATTTTTTCCTCATATATTTTGAATATTAACTTCTTATCAGATATACAGTTTGCAAATATGTTCTCCCATTTTGTAAGTTGCCTTTTATTTTGTTATTTCCCTTGCTGTACTTCTGCTTTTTAGTTTGATGTAGCCCCACTTGTTTATTTTTGCTTTTGCTGCTTATGCTTTTTATGTCATATCCAAAAAATTCATTTCTAAGACCAATGTTAAGGAGCTTTCCCCCTATTTTGTTCTGGGAGTTTTACGGTTTCAGGCCTTACGTTTAAGTAAATAATTTTTGTGAATGGTAAAAGATAGGGGTCAAATTTCATTCTTTTGCACATGGATACTCAGTTTTCCCACCAGCACTTACTAGAAAGACCATCCTTTTCCCATTGTGTATTCTTGACACCTTTTTCAAATATTAGTTGACCATATATGTGTGGGTTTATTTTGGGCCTCTCTATTTTCTTCCAGTGGTTTATGTGTCTGTTTTTATGCCAGTATCATACTGTTTTGATTACTATAGTTCTGTAATATAATTTGAATTAGGAAGTGTGATGTTTGATGCCTTTGGCTTTGTTTTTCTTTCTCAAGAAGATTACTTTGGCTATTCCGGGTCTTTTGTGGTTCCATAGGAATTTTATATATTGTTTTTCTATTTCTATGAAAAATGCCATTGGAATTTCATTAGGGATTGCATATGAATCTACAGACGGATTTGGGTAGTACAGACATTTTAACAGTATTGATTTTTCTGATCCATAAACACAGGATATTTTTCCTTTTTTTATGTCTTCAATTTCTTTCATCAATGTTTTATAGTTTTCAATGTACAGATCTTTCACCTCTTTGGTTAAATTTATTCCTAAGTACTTTATTGTTTTTGATGTCATAAATGAGATTGTTTTATTTCTTTTTCAGATAATTCATTGTTAATGTATAGAAATGCAACTGATTTTTATATGTTGATTTTGTACATTGCAACATTATTGAATTCATTTATTAGTTCTAATAGTTTCTTTGGTAGAGTATTTAGGGTTTTCTGTATATAAGTTGTACAGTCTGCAAACAGAGAGAATTTTACTTCATCCTTTCTGATCTGGATGCCTTTTATTTCTTTTTCTTGGATAATTGCCCTGCCTAGGACTTCCAGTACATTGTTGAATGGAAGTGTCAAGAGTAGGCACTTCTGTCTTGTTCCTAAACTTAGAGGAAAAGTTTTCAGCTTCCCACCATTGAGTATAACATTAGCTGAGGACTTGTATTATATTGCCTTTATTATGTTGAGGTACACACCTTCTATACCCAATTTGTTGACAGTTTTTATTATGAAAAAATGTTGAATTATTTCAAATATCTTTTCTGTATCTATTGAATTACTCATATGATTTTTATCCTTCATTATGTTAATGTGATATATCACATTTATTAATTTGCATATGTGGAACCCTCCTTGCATCCCAGAGACAAATCCTACTTGATCATGGTGTATTTTCTTTTTAATTTGCCGTTGAATTTGATTTGCTAGTATTTGGTGCATATTTTCAATTC
The DNA here is from genome assembly GCA_963574885.1 of Lepilemur ruficaudatus. Lineage (NCBI taxonomy): Eukaryota > Metazoa > Chordata > Mammalia > Primates > Lepilemuridae > Lepilemur > Lepilemur ruficaudatus. Next base: position 24,965 of record CAUYRT010071361.1, read on the forward strand.
TTTTAAGTTTGTTGAAGCTTATTTTATGGCCCAGAATATGGTCTATTTATATTCAGTGTTAATCACACTTTGTGAATATTCATATGTTTCACTACAGAAATATTCATATGATAAATTTCTTGGAGCTATACCAGCTTCTAATGTGGGTTTTACATGATACACAGTATATGCACCATGTGATATTCTTAAAATTTAAAACCCTGTGAATTTTAAAATATACCTGGTCTCAGGGATTTTTCATAAGAAATTCCTGGTTATATTATTATCCTTGTAATCTTGAATAAGTTTACATTATTTTTAAAAAATCATTGACATAAAAACATATAAATTTAAAAATTTCATGGAAGAACTTGCAGACTATAAAAAATAGTTTCATAGACCATGGAGTCCATGGCTTCTAGCTAAAAAACTTAGCAATGATGAATTTATGGTATAATAGTGTTGAGTTTTCTTTGGCTCTTGCTGCTTTCTTAGCAAAGACCTTTGAAATGCTAAACCATCTGACAAGCTAATCTGGTTGGCACTTTTGCTTTGGATTTTCTTGGATATGATCAGAATTGTCAAAGGTAATTTTGCTGCTTTTTTGTGATGAGTACCAATGATTTCAAGGAAATCCCTGAGGAAAAAGAGAAGGTGAACAATTCACCACAAACATCAACCCCATTTTATATCAGAGCTATCTTGCTTATTAAAATCCATAATTATCCATTAAAAGTAGGAACATCTCTTATTGAAACCAAGAAAGTTGGCAGTTTTAGAAGAAATTCTTACTAACACTATTCCCAAATCTGTGGTAATGAACCAGAGGCAAAGAATACATTTAAGTGTCCTTATAATTGCAAACGTTAGCCCAGACTTAAATAAATAATGCCAATATTTACAAAAAAACCTCTGTTGTGTGGAAATGATTAATCAAGTGGGCCTCTGCTGTTTAGGATGAGGGGAAAAGCCTCAAAATCAGCTATAGGAGTTAAATTAATACATTCAAAAGACACTAGGTAAGTCAACCAAACATTTGGGCAGGTGAAAGACAATGTAGGGAGAGAAAACAGGTAAAGCTGTGATGTGGTTTGCATTCTTTAACCGTAAGAATTCAAGGAACCAAGAGAATCATGGGAAACTGACTAGATATTGTAAAGGTTGATGCCTCAACTGCTCTGTACATTTTCCATTCCTGGTTTCCCAAGAACTAAGACTCTTACCTTATCTCAATAATATCATAGAGAAACTTACAAGCTAATGAGAAGAGTAATTGGGAGTGGAGTAGTACATAATCTGGTTGGCTCCATCTTGACGAAGTCTTGAGAGGGAAAGTTGGGTTTGATGTAATTAAGAGAAAGAATATTAAAAGTTACTTTTAACTGAGTACTGCTGATGTGTTGCTTTCGCTCTGGACTCTGGATGGACTCCATGTCAAATAATAAGAGTGATGTGGTTATGCATTCAAGTTGAGTGACATGGTCTGCTCTTGGATACCTGCTTAAAAGGAAAGTCCAGGAAGCTAAGACCCAGAAATGGAAACAGATGAATGCCCCATCTCCTGGTGCATTGCTCAGATGACCCTCCCTCTCTACCCTGGGGCTGGGGAGAGGGGGTGGCACCCAGAAAGTCAACAGGCTATACATTCTTGACTAGGTACTCATGTTTCACTTATATTTCACCTAGATTTTTTTTTTTTTAAACCCACAACTAGATAAGAACTTTTGAAGAACAAGTTACTAAACCCAACCTTTAGTCAGAGATGTGACTTAGAAAAATCCTGTTCTGATTCTACTCCTATTTCGAATTTAGGAAACATGCCTGCTTGTCTGCCTCAGTCTCCTCCACATATAAACTTCTGAGGCATAATGGAGGTTTGGTTAAGTAAATGATGGGTATGCGTAGCATGCTTTGAAGAGGGAAAAAGGCCAAGCCAGTGCTGCAGGCAGTCATGAGCTGAATTGTTAAGCCCCGCGAGAAATCAAGCTGTGCATGATTCTGTTCCAACACTGACTACTCTTGGTTGCATTAAGTGGCCGCTTCCAGTGAAGGCAAAGTTTAGCTCCCAAATTGAGCTGTGCACCTTAATAATCTGGAAAGTTGTCCTTATTTTATTTTCCTTCAAAACCATACAGCCTGCTGGCCAGGTAAAGTAATAGAACATATGGTCTTTATTTAGTTCTTTCATGCTTACCGCCAAGACTAAGAGGAGGGTAAGGAGTGAAGATTTCTTGGCTGTCTAAGATGCTTTCCTTTAATCTTACTTTATTTGCTAAGAGCTAATAAAAAATCTGAAGTGCTTATATCTCAAGAGTTGCTTTTCTTCTAGGCATTGGTATTTGATTTGCTCCTTGGCTTAAATCCCCTCATCCCTTTTACCATCGAATGTGCCATTGTGAACATCCCTTTTAATGCTGTGTTCATCCTCCTTTCTTTGATATATTTTAAGCTTCTTAAAATTTATTTCTTTTTCCACTCTTATTCAAATTACTCTAAGTTATTTTAAACTGCAGTTATATTGGATTTATAAAAAATAATTTAATTATAAAAGTAATAATTTATGAACAATTTTAGAAAAGAGGAAACAATCATGTATAATCTTACTGCCCAACTGCAATAGCTCTTGATTTATTCTCTTTTAATATGTGTTGTGTTTTCCATAGTGACAGAGTATGCATAGAATTCTGCTCCAGATGTCGTTCACCGCACATTATCCTATGGATATGATTCCATGTTCGCTAATTCTGCTTTGTAATTATTAGGTTGGATATTCCACTGAGTGACATTGCCTCAATTTACTTACCCATCCAGCTATCAATGGGACATTTAGATTGATAATATCCACTTTTAAGGCTATGCTAACACTGACAGGAGCTTTGTAAAGCAATGAAACCTGCACAAAATTAACATGTAAGAGCTAATAATGTGTGAGCCTTTGGATATGAAAATGACGTTATAAAAACTTTGTTGATGAATAACTCAACAAGAAAAACTTTCCTTGGTTATTTTCAAGACATACTCACAATTGTAGATTGGGAAAGTGAACATAGGTGTGACTAGAGTATCAGCATTCTTTTTTTAAAAAAATATTACTAATGTAATCATCCATACCCATGGAGTCATTTGGCTGCCACATCTGTTCTGTAATTTATACTTGAAAATGCGACTTGACATATCCAACTCCCAGACCAAACTAATTATATCCATATCAAACCTTTAATATCTGTATAAGATAAATATTTATTTTCTTACCAATTGCACAGTAAGTATCCTTTTAAATATCTTCCTACCTTCTAATATTCACACATTCTAAATTTTTTGAGCTTTTTAAAAATGGAATTCTCTTCTAGGTCTGTATTTCTTTATAACTAAAACCTGAGAATAAAAGCTTAATAAATCTGACTGCATCATTACTATCAACCATAGAGACCTTGTTTTCTGATAATCAGGAAACTGTAAAATAGACAAAAACATGCTCTTCATCCTTTGTAAATTATTCATTGCACTTTTTTTTAACATATTGTGCTTCTTAGTCCAAATATTGTTCTTCTTCCTTTTAAAAATTCTTTTAATTTATTAAGAAAATACTTGAAATATACAGCCATCCTAGAGATTCTTGATACGATCAACTCTCAAACACATTTTACCAATACCAAAATCCTATAATAGTCTTATGAGATCATAACTTTTTTCTTGCTCAGTCCTTATTTTAGTATGTTTTTTTCCCTTTTAATATATTTTTCTTAAATTCTACTTTGTTTTATAGTATATTAGTATGCCTATTTTGTTTTGGCAATTGGTCTTTCCCTGGACACATATATATTTTTAATCCTTTATTTTAAAATAGTTTGTGTCATTTTGTTTTATCTATTTCTCTTGTGGGCAGCATGTGGGTATACATTTAATTTTTAAATCTAACTTGATAATCTCTGTGTTTAATAAGTATGTTAGTCTTTTTGCTTATATTTTTACTGACAAGATAAAGTTATTTATGCTGTCTTTTTCTTCTTTTTCTTTACTATCTTTTTTTGCTGCTATTTTTTTTTTTTTTTTTTGAGACAGAGTCTCACTGTGTTGCCTGGGCTAGAGTGCCATGGCGTCAGCCTAGCTCACAGCAACCTAAAATTCTTGGGCCGAAGCGATCCTTCTGCCTCAGCCTCCCAAGTAGCTGGGACTACAGGCATGTGCCACCATGCCCGGCTAATATTTCTATATATTTTTTTAGTTGTCCAATTAATTTGTTTCTATTTTTAGTAGAGACGGGGTCTCGCTCTTGCTCAGGCTGGTTTTGAACTCCTGACCTTGAGAGATCTGCCCGCCTCGGCCTCCCAGAGTGCTAGGATTACAGGCATGAGCCACTGCGCCCGGCCTTTTGCTGCTATTTTTGTTTTCCTTTTCTGACTTCTGTGGAATTAATAACTTTATTCTTCTTTTAATAAGACAAGTTTTGCATTTGCATTATTTTAGTAACATTACATGTTAGCATACATAGCAAGTTTAAGTTTTCTAACAACTTTAAGGTTATTTGGTAGTCCCACCTTCCACCAGCACATGGCAAGAACTTTAAATATCCATAGAAACTTCCACCCATTCTCCCATTAGTGTCTGTAATTTTACTGATCTCTTAAAAAAAATAAACCTTATTCTTTATCAGAATTAATTATGATTACTTACATATTTTATTAATTTTAGGTTCCTCATTGTTTATTGTACCCCACATTTTCTTCTGAGTTTGCATTTCTTCATTCAGAAGCCCTTCACTTATTGTTATTAATACTTTAGTGAGAGTCTCTGGCTTTGTGTAAATGAAAATGTCTTTACTGCGCTTTTGCTTCAGAATGATAGTTAACTGGGTATACAATCCTGGGTTGGCATTTACCCTCAACATTTTGAGGCTATTACTGTATTATATACTGGCATCTATTTCCAATTATGAAAAAATGTGCTGGGAATCTAACCAATGAATGTTGGTTCTGTGTCTTTACTCTCTGGCAGCTCTTAGGATCTTTTATATGTCACCCTTCAAGTTCTGTAGTTTTATTACAATGTGTCTAAGTATGGATTTATTTCCATTTATCCTCCTTGGTACATGGGGCATTCTTTTAAATTGAAAATTCATGTCTTTCTCCAATTTAGATATTTCCCAGCTATTATAACAGCCATTTCCTCCATTCTCGGCTCCTTACTTCTCTGATGCCACTCCAACAGAGTCAGGTTTGGGGCACCTCATTACATCCTGGTCAGTGTGGAAGTCTAGGATCTGCACTCTTCTTTTGCTGGCAGGGGTGGAGGTGCAGCTGCAATGTGTTTTTTGTTTTTTGGAGGTTTTTTTTGTGTGTGTGTGTGTGTGGTGCTTGCCTGGAGTGGAGTGGTTAGTGTCTAAAAGTGCTTTATATTGCCAGTCACCCTTTCCTGGTCTTTGGTGAGAGAGATCTGGCTTTTCTCAGGCTTTTTTGTCTGTACCTATTGGCATTTCCAGGTATCTCGTCTGGAATATATGATGCAAAAAGAAAACCTCAGGTCCCAAAGTCCCTAGCTGGTTTGCCTTCTTTTTTCCACATTTCAGAGGCTTGTTATGTTTGTTTTATGTGTAATGTTCAGGGTTTTTAGTTGTACTTTAGCTGCAGAAATAGGAAAAAGCACGTCTACCCTATTTTCCTGGAAGCAAAGCCTGTGTATTTTAAAGTCTTTGTCAGACTTCTCTATAAATTAAAGTGGAAAGGACTTAAATAATGATTTAATTATCAATATTTTTTGCTATGTTCCTTGCATTAGATTACTTCACCTGGTTTTGCATTTTGGTTTGCAAGCTCATTTTGAGAGTGAGATTTTGCTTTCTCTCTCTCTCTCTCTCTCTCTCTCGCTCTCGCTCTCGCTCTCTCGCTCTTTCAATGATCCCCTGTCTTTTTCTAATAATTTTGTTATTTCTTTCTCCAGGCACTAGACTTCAACTCTAGAACCAGGTTTACAATGTAATTCAGGCTAGGTGTGGTGGCTCACACCTGTAATCCTAGTACTCTGGGAAGCTGACGCAGGAGGATTGCTTGAGCTCAGGAGTTTGAGAACAGCCTGAGCAAGAGCGAGACCCCGTCTCTAAAAAAATTAGAAAAATTAGCAAGGCGTGGTGGCACATGCCTGAGGTCCCAGCTACTTGGGAGGCTGAGGCTGAGACAGGGGGATCACTTGAGCCCAGGAGTTGCAGGTTGCAGTGAGCTATGATAATGCCACTGCACTCTAGCTGGGGCAAAAGAGTAAGACTCTATCTCAGAAAATAATAAATAAAAACATAAATACATTAAAATGTAATTGAGCACCCTTGCCTTTTTTAGTGAGCTACAGTTATTGCAGACCTGGGCCCCAAGCCATTTGGTGATTTGGCTAATTTCCTAGTGGACCAACTGTGTCAAAGTTCTCCCATTGTCTTGGCCCACAGGTAACTGTGAGCTCTGGTCCCAGACACTGAGTGGCAGCAGGATTTTTAGTCTGTTTTACTTCGTAGGGGAAGAGGAAGCCCCGCCTCAGCCCTAGCTTTAAGCAGTAAACCTGACTCCGTGCATCTCAAGTAGAGATGGAGAATCTGCTTAACATTTTGCCTTTCTGTAATTTTTCTGGATCACAGAAATATTTGCTTTCATTATGAGCTCTTTTTTTTATACTTTTGGTATCTTATTGCTGTGTGTTGGGAGCAGAAACTAGGCACCAAAGCAGGAACTTACTGGACCATCTTAATCAAAATCTAAACTTTTCTTAAACATATTTGAAAACACTTGAGGGAAATAGTTTATATAAGGTAATAAGCTGCAAAACCTAAAATTAGCTCAGTTAATTTCATAATAGAACCAGTGTTTTTAGGTGACATCATCTATTTATTTGCCATTTTGATATAATAATTATATAGTTTTCTTATATCCCCCTTCACCTCAACCCATCATCCAAATATGAGTAGATCATAACTTTGTGTTACATTGTTATTAAGTATTATTGGGTAAATATAAGCCAAATATGTATTATGACTAAACTAACTTTCTTGTAACCCCTTTCTTCCCCTTGTGCTGATAATTGTCTCATTTTCCTTTGCTTTTTTTTTTGTCATATGGCTAATTCTTCCCATATCCTATGGTATTATGGTAATAGAAATTTGCATGCAGTCAAATCTCTCAGTATATATATTAGTTACCTTTTTCTCCTCTCTGACTTCCTCCCTAGTACTCTCCATCATCAGGTACATTAAGGCCAATTACTTTCTTCGACTTCTGACAGTTGTCTTTTTGAAACTTCTCTTTGCCATCAACCTAGGGATTTTCTTCTCCTCTTCCCTGTGTTGGATCTCCTGTTTTAGGACCTCACTACTTCTTTCTTGGCTTACTGTGGCATGTGTGGCTTATGCTCCAGTGAATTCCCAAGAATACACGAGAGATACCTTTTTAAAAGATCTTTATCTTACTCTCAATGAGTAGGTTGGCTGATATAGCATTCTAGGTTGGAAATTATTTTCCCTGAGAATTTTTGGAAGTCATTGCTCTATTTTCTTCTAGCAACCAGAGTTGCTAAGTCCCAAACTGTTTACAGTCCTGATCTTTTATATGGGACCTGATTTTTCTCCTTGGAATATTTTAGGATTTTCTCCTAATGATTTATGTTTTGCAATTTCACAATCTTGTACCACGGTGTGAGTCTTTTGGTTCTTTGAATTATACTCTCGGGGTCTTTTCAATCTGGAGATTCACATACTTGAGTTCTGGAAATCTTCTTTCTTGAATTATGTGGCAGAGACAGCCAAACTCTCATTGGAATTTAGTTTTTCTCCTTCTAGAGTCTGCCTGCTACTCCTCCACCCCTTGCACCCAGATAGGCCAGATGATAAGTTCTCTTTAATAATAGGAGAAGTGACATGTGTTACTCTGGGCTTAGGCAGTGAGGAAGCAGGTGTGTTACTCTCTTTTCTTTCATTTGCCAAATGGATGCAGCAAATGTCAAGGTACTGGGAAGGCAGAGTCACAAGATGGAAGGATAATGGGTCCCTTAGTCATCATAAGGAGAGAAGCATCTGGGTGGTCAGTAACCATGAACGTTCACCTGTTATTTGAGCAAGAAAAGTATTTTAATTTTGTTAAGCCACTGATGTTTAAAGGTTTGTGACTACAGTTAGTGTTCTCTAATACATTTCTTAGAAATATCCACCCAGCTGCTTTCTCTGTTGTCAAATTTCTACAGTGCTGATCAGTGAGATATTTGACTCCTCAGATTAGTCTTCTAACTTCTTACATTTTATCACATCATATTCAATGCTTTGACTTTTTTCCCCACTTCTGGTGAGACTGATTTGAAAATTTCTTCCAACTATCTTATTGTAAAACGTTAGCAGGGAGTGTGGAGAGGGAGGGAGCTATCATATTTTTAAAATTTTCAAGCATATTAGGGTATTTTCTTTGATTCTTCTTTTATAGTATATAGAGTTCAAGTTTGATTAACTCAATATTTTCCTTATCTCTGAGGATAACAATTATAGTTTAATTTTTTTCCTGCTTCTTACATCACTTATTTCCATGTGCATGTGTATGTATGTGTGTATGTGTATTAGAAGTTATTCCCCAGTAGCTTATGATCCAGGGACACCATACTTCTGTAGATTGAAGCACTAAAAGTCAGATTGAAGGCTCTATGTGGGACAGGGGAAGCAGTGATGGGTCTTGGCAATTAGCAGGCTTCCTGTAGGACAGTTGGATGGCCCACTGGCTTCTTCAGTGGATGATCTCTAATTAAGTGCCATGGATTCTCCACTTGGCTCTGACTTTCTGGGAACCATACAGGGGTAGGAGGCTGGGTGGGGGTGGAGAGTGGGGTTGTAATTATTTTTATGTATACTTAAACTTCCCCTTCACCTTCATCTTAAGATGTGTGAGGTGTCCCCCTAGTCTCGAGCCTCTTGAATTGAGTGTATGCATGGAATAAGACTCCTGTTCTTATTACAAGGACTTAGGTGAAACAATTGCCTGATATGAAAACTAAACCCGGGTTGTGAAAACAGAGCAAGGTTGGCTGATTGGGATGATCCACACTACCAGGGTTTTACTGGTCAAGTGATGTCTTAGTGGTTCCTTTGGCCAAGATGTGGGCAACACAGGAGAGATAGTTAAGTGAGGTGTGGTTTCACGTCCTATCTAATTGGCCTTCCTTGTAGGGTAGAAGGACCTCAGCAACAAAAAGGGAAAGACAACCTGGATTGCCAGGGTATCTTACTTTGTGGTTTTCCTGAGAACAGAGCCTGAGACAATGATTGGAGTGCAGTTGATTTGGAAGGTGATACCCAGAAATAGAAGTGAGGGAATGAGGACAGTGAGGCAGGGAAGGGAGTAAAAGCCACAAGGGAGTGAGTTATTGAGTTGGTAAATAATGTGGGCAATTTGGGCTCAAGCCCAATCAGTACCATTTGGTAACTAGTAGAGCAGATCTCAGAATTGTCCCATCAAATTAAATGGAGGTGAAGTCATTTATCTATTAACACTCATTGCCTCCCTTTTGAGAGTTACCACTGGGGTATTAACATTCCCCTCACATTCCAGGGCAATGATTGTTCAGGCCTAAAGGGGCTCCCTTTCCTTTGGAGAAAGCCCCAAGCAACCAGGCAAGGAGATGCCAAGACTGAGATGTGGCATGTTGGCGGAATGCATGGAATGTCCATCCCAGCTACAGGAATATCAGTTAGGCTCAGAACACATAGTGAAAGACAACATGAGGATCTGCTACACAGGTGTGGTGGAAGGAGCTGACTCAAGTGATCAAGCAAAAGAGAGGAGTGATCAAGGGGATCAAGGTCAGAGGGTTCAAACAGAGATCCTCCAAGGAGCCCTCAAAAACGCCCACATGACAAAGGGCCAGCTTTACACATCTGCTTGGCGTGAAGAAAGTGAAGCCAGCTCAGATGGGACCAACTCCATTCCCTTCCCATCTCCTTTCCCACTCTTCCTTGTACCCAGACCCTTGAGTGGTCTGGCCAACATGCTGAGAGATTGGGGAGGAGAAATCCAAGACCATGCCCCTTTCTTCACTGAAGTATTCAAGCCTAGGAAAGGGATAAAATGCTGCCTTTAAATTAAGTTTACTGCATTCATCTGTATCTTGGATTGGACAATGATTTGTGAACTGAGACTGCAACTATCTACGACCATAAGAACTACATGTTACCTAAGAATGAACAGAAATTTTTTCATCTTGGGATAGAGGACATTCAACCTTTTCAATAAAATTCTATGAGGAATGTGGGAGATAAAAAATAAAGCTACCTTTTGATTGCAGCATTGGTTGTCCTTATTTGACTTACACGTATCTTTTTTTTTCCTGGAGTACCTTATTTTCCAAAATAAAAAAAATGTGGTGAAGGATATGGCAGACAGAAAACTTGGCTTGAGGCTATGAGAATGAATCCAAACTCTTTATCCCTGCTCATTAGGCTCAGTATGGTCCTGAACATGCTTATCCCTCCCAGTCATGTGACACTCTCTTCCTCAAATTCTACACTCCGGCCACACAGAGAGATCCCTTTACTTCCTGTAGAGCACCAAGATGTAGTTCCTCCCCAGTCCTCCATATTGTTGTTCTCTCTCCCCTCTCCTACCTCCATCCTCCTCTTCTGTGCTCACCTAATTGCTTACTATTCACTAGATCTAAACTTAAATGTCACTTCCTCCAGGAAGTCTCCCCAAATACCCAAGTTTCCATCACATGTTCTTCAGGTACTGACATAACTCCCTGTGCTCCATCCCGTGTAGCACCTTATCATTACCATATTCACTTGTTCACTTTGCGGTACACTCCCTGCCCACATTCACTACCACAGTCTCTGTAAGAGACTTGTCTGGTTCACATCTGCATCCTCAGAAGCTAGTGCAGTATCTGGCATGCAGTGAGAACTTACTGTCAAATGAATTAATTAGTATGCATATTCACATAAAATGTCTGACAAATGTATACAAATTAAGCCACACATTTTTAAAAGTCAGCTCTACTAAAAAGAATAAAATGACAATATATTGGAACTATTCTGGAAAATGTAGGATTTATGGTGGCTATATAGTATATATCCCTTGAGACTGTGTTTCTCAAAATGTGGTCCTTGGACCAGTAGCATTACCTGGGAACTTGTTAGAAATGCAAATTATCAGCATGGCATCCCCCTCTACCTCAGCCCCCAACTCAGAAACTCTGGGAGAGGGGCCCAACATCTGTGTTTAACAAGCCCTCTGGGGCACACTTAAGTTTGAGAACCACTGCCCTAATATTTGAAATGCCCCTCCCTGCAAAGGGCTTAAGTCATATTTGGGAGGAGGTGGTGTGTCTATTAAACATCCTTGAAAGTTGAGACCTGTATGTTCTCCTTCCCCTTGATGTCATTCAAGTTAACCATCCAAACTAAAGACTGTCCAACACAGTCCATTACAAAAGGACTCAGCTGGAAAGGATTACAACTGAGCACTACTGTCAACATCTACAAACGGTCTCCAGGTGTGTGCATCTGGTATGCCTGGCTAGGAAATCACTGGATTACTTGCTTCATTTAGTTCTACATTTTAACAGTCTGACATTTTAAACTGCATGGCTGGATTTTTAATCAGATGGGCTGATCTCTGTACCTATCTTGGCATGACAGTTTACTTTGTGGAAGAGTTGAATTAGCAAAGGTGTTAAGCCCCAGGTTTGGCCAAAATGAGAGCAAGTGACATTTGAAATGTATCGCTGATCCATATGGGACCTGAGATCAAAGCCTCTGGTTGGACAAGGAATAGTGAAGAGCCATATAGAAAAGATCCAGAACCTTCAGTGGGTATGTTCTAATTCTTTCACCAAAGGAAGTTACATATTCTTAAATTTCTATCAAGTTCAAGAAGACAGGAAGTCCTGTATCCTGGGTCACAATCTATTTTATCCATGAGGGTCACCAATAGGACTAATGGGAAAGACCTAAGATACAGGATGGAAAATAAGCTTTTAAGAGTAGTAAAATAACAACAGCAAAAACAAAAAGCCAAGAAGAGCCTAAGGAAAGGAAGGAAAAAGAATGAAAATTTTTCACTCCGGTTTGACAGAAAACAAATAAACAATAACAACAAAAAAAGCCAGACACTATGTAGAGAAAAGAAAAGGAAAAAAGAATAAAAATGCATACCATCTTAGCCACCAAAGGCTGTCTACTTATCCTTTAGAGTGGCTCTGTCCAAGAAGGAAGCTGCTAGCCACATGAGGCTGTTTAAGTTAAAATGAATTAAATTACATAAAATCAAAAATTCAGTGCCTCAGTCACACAAGCCATATTTCAGTTGCTCAATAGCCACATGTGGCTACCATATTAAACAAGACAAATTAGAACACTCTCATCATTTTAGAACGTTCTATTGAATGGTGTTCCTCTAGAGCTTACTCGAAGATCAAATTTGTACTTGTCCCTATCTTTCCACAGATACTCAAATTCATGGAATATGGAAAACCAAAAGGTCAATGGCCAAGGATGCAAGTAAGTTTGCTTTGTTGATGAATTAGAATTCTCCCTGAAATTCAGTGCAAACATGGCCTGATTCGTTTGTCTACACATCTTTCAACCATACGTTCAACAAAACAAATGTTAACTTGGATGCATGCTGTGGGCAAGACACTGCCCTGGGTCCCATCTGAAGAGTAAAGATGCATGGAATGTAGTCCTCATTCTCCAGGGACATATTTGCAAGAATGTGTAGGACTAGGACACAACTATAAGAAAAATAGGTATATTGGGAGAGATATAAATTAAATGTGGGTCTCCAGTCTTGGTGTGCATCTAATTGCCTTGTTAAAAACACAGATGTTCCAGCCCCATCCCCAGACAGACAGAGTTGTTGGCTCTGAGAGAAGCTTCCAGCATCAGGCATGTACCTTCTTCATGGAGGCACATATCTGCAAGATGGCTGTTGGGTCTAAAGAGGCAGGGCAGTAGAGGAGAATGAGCATTGGTGTGGAGGTCACAAGAAGGAGGATTTATAAACTAGCTCTGGTACAGATATTCGTATGCAACTTAACTAGTGACTATGGTCAAAATAGCTGACTATGATTCATTTTTGAATTTCAGATGCCAAAAGTACAATTCAAATCTTTCAGTAGGAAAATGAACTAAGGAGTTAGTGAGATCTGAATGGAATTAACAGGGAAACCAAGTCCTGAAGTCCCCAGAATTATTTAAGGGCCTTAAGCCAAACTAGAAGACAATATAAACAGAGCTTCTGTGGACAGATAAGTCATTTATCATACGTATCAAACTATTAATTAATATAGGTGGATCAGCAATCATTAAGGGAAGAGCAAACTTCTAACAGATAGACTAATTTTGGAATACAGGAAAGCACCCCTGGGAATACAATATATAAAGCTGAAAGTAGCTGGCAAAATTATGTTCCAAGATGCTGTACTTATCAGATGACAAATGAGTAACGTTCTGAGCACACATTGTCAATAGGTAACTTGTAGCTCATTTCTTAGCAATAATGGCTTTAGCATCAAAAAAGGCGTCCTATGGCTGGGCAAAACCAGAGAAACTGACATTAAGTTTGTAGTTTTGACTTTAATAACATCATAGCCTAAAAGCACTTAAGTATTAAAATTTTAACTTCTCTATCCTCATCTTGGGTTTCTATTTTGTTCATCTATTCTGGGATATTGCAAACCCTGCCTCTCTCCCTTCCTTCATATATATATGATTTAAGATTGGAGATGAGGAGGCTTGCTGTTTCCTAACTGGATAAAGCAGGTGAAGAATAAGAACGTTGGTTCACTCAAGGCTGTCCTAATTTCCTTTGTTTGAACATATTCCTTCACCACCACCAGAATGCCTTCTCTAATGACAAACAATTTTCCTGCTGTACCAGATTCCAAGACTTTAATCCTTGTGAATGGCCATGCAAATGTTAGATTTGTAAGTCATAAGCTGTTTTCTAAGGAATTTTTATTGATTTGCATTGGACATGCAGGCTAAAATGCAATCTCTGGCTTTTATTACACACTAAAAGTTTGTGTTTCAACTAAGTCAGCAAAGAAAAATTTGGGTGCAATACATAGCAGATGGGAGGCAAGACCATCATGTAAGAGTGTACTGGTTGTATACTGCACAACTACAGAAAAAGTCATTCACAAGGTCTTTGATGTGCATAGTGTCTGCTGGAGTTGTACAGTGTACAACATGCTCAACTGTTCATTATGGACCTAACAGAAAGCTTTCTATATAATTATCATAGGTTATTTACTCATGTAATTAAGTATTTATTGGGTGCTGATCATATGTCAGGCTCTGTACTAGATCCTGGTGAGCTAGACTGATGGAATCTCTGTTCTCACAGAGTTAGTAAAACATTAGGAGAGTCAAAGAATTAAGCAAGCACTCATGATTAAAGCATAATAAGTACTATAATACAAGAATTACAGGGTACTATGGAGCACAGAATAGGGATCCCCTTAGGGAAGGGATCGGGGAGATTCCTAAAGAAAATGATGGTTATTTTGAAATATTAGGATTGAATAGGAATCAGACAGGCTGAGTGAGTGATGTGATTGGGGTGGAGAGGGGTAGGGCATGCTCAGGAGAGAACATTCCAGGAAGAATATTATGCATGCAAAGGACTAAATGACATGTGATGCACTGAGTCATTAGCTACTTCCTGATGCCAGTTTTGTTGGAGCCAAGTGTGCTTGTTGTATCAGTGCCCGTGGCAGAGCCAAGCCATGAACAATGCTTGGAGAAGATGTCATCTCTATGAAGTCACATGGACTGCTGTACTTTGCACCTGCTTGGTAACACTTGTCTCTAATCTTATGCTTTATTCCAAAGTAAATGGGGTACTCTGCTCCCCGCTTAACTGCAGGAGCTCACTGAAAACAGAGGATGTCTTAGTTTCTGATGTCCTGTTATGCTATCTTTGCATGTGGTAGATGTCTAATAAATATTGATAGAAAATAATAAAACCATCATTTAACTTAAGATAAATCAATGTGAGATGAAGACTTGGGGTTTTCCCCACCATTTTTCCAATCTTTCAATTAAGTTAAACCAACATAGACATCTAAGCCAGGCAGACTTTGAGCCTGGCTTTTCTGATTTCAATTGTGCTGTTAGTGAACACATAAAGAGTGGTTTTCTGACATTGTAATATGACAGAAAAGGACATTTAAACAAATAATGATATTTGCAGCAAAAGACCCATGATCACATGTTTTGGTTCCAATCTTATAAACACTTGAAAGTAGCTTTATAGCTATCTTGGGCTAAGACACCTTTGAGAGAGCATATAGTTCTTGTGCAGTTATTAGAAAGAAAACACAGTATCCTGTTCCAATAAAAGTTTCAGACACGGCAGTAAATCAGGCTCGCCTTCCAGAATGCAACATTAGGCCATTGGGTTGGGCATAACATTTGGTAATATCATTGAGACACTAAAGGTGATTACCATAACCCACATATATCTGAAGTTCCAAGGGCAGCTTTATGTTGAAGCCAGAACATAACAATGGCATGCAGTTTTTTACCTGGTATGATGAAGACCATAGAGACAGCCAGCCAGTAACCCATTAACAAGATTAACCTTTGCCTTGACACTAGGGGAGTAGCTTTTCTCAAAGCTCATAAAATACCTTTGTATCTCCACTGATAAGTTTGCAATGACAGTGGGGAAAGTTCTCAAGTTATTTCACTCAGCTTAAAATTTTTTAGTAAGTTAGATTGCAAAAATGCACATTGATCTAACTCAATTGCACCATTTCTTTCTCTCATTAGAGACAATGTGGCCAGCAACAGTAAGGAGAAGTGACCTAAAAAAGTGGGCTTTCATAATTTGGCTGATATTTTCAGCTTGTATTTAAACTAGGATATTTTACTTCCAATTTTCTCCTGGGTTTTGCAACACTTTAATTCCTTACAAGCTCTGGTTCCAGAATAGCTATGCCAAATTTGGTCAGCCATGACGACAATGGTATAAGTTAGAGAAACACTGGCCTCCAGATTTCTTTGGAGAACAAATTCAGATTTAGTGCTGCCAATATCCCATATTTCTTGGGAGAAATATGCTAGAATCTTTGGTTTCACCTATAGAGATATTCAACAAATATGAATAAACTGAGAGGCTCTCATTTACCGTATGTTCTCATTACTTTAGATTCTGATGATCTTGGATTACATTGGGCTATTTTAACACTTAATTTTTCATGGTTTCTTGAGACTTTCAATAAAACAAATATACTTTCAGGTGCAAATAACTGATATGTTACAGCATAGATATAAATATCTTTATAATTGGGCATCTCTCTATATTTTCTTTGCACATAGTTGGCCACTGAATATTTTTGAAAAGAATGGTTTTATAAATATTTCTATCAGTCAGCCAAAATATGTTAAGATTAGAGACTGTGACTTGGATAATTTTCAAACAACATACTTCTAATTGTAAAATGCAATTCAAACCACTCAGCATTTTCAGTCTGCTGCGATCTCTCTGGTCTCCAGGTCTATGTTCTCTCATGGGCCAGCCAAGCTCCCAATAGTCAGTAAAGTGACTGTGCCAGGGTCACCTTAGTGGGTGGCCCCATTCTCCAGGCCACATGGATGTTGCCTTCACTCTGCAGGACCCTCAATAGCTCCATTTCCTCCCATGGCTGAGCTCTTGGGCTTCCTACAAAAGATCTTTCTCCATGACTGAAGGTTCAATCTTGTGCTAGTTTCTAGAACCAACCTTTATCTTGGTTGGGAGGATTTAATGAATTCTCATTTAATATCCAGAATATCCATTCACATCCTCCTGGTTGCTATTTTGGCTCTGATTTTGTCCTTGGTTCTTATAACTGGAGTTCTTTGTTCCCAGGATGGTCACCTCACCTTGTAGCCTCCTGGCTTATCTCTTGGGTTCAATCTGAATCTTAGTAATTAGCATCAGCTCAGCCTCCTTGGGAATGTATTGTCTTTATCCTTTCTACGTTTCCTACAGCAGTTGAGGGCTGTATTTCCTTGCTCCCCACCAACTAAGGCAAGAACCTTCCTGAAATCTCCTGCCTGCCTGCCTGCCTGCTACTGGGATTGCTGAATGTCCCTATGGGGCTCCTGCATTTCTTACCAACATACTCCTTCCGTTTGTCAGACACTCCACTAGGATCTCCTAACCCCTGTTTTCGGTAGCCACAGTGGCTGGATACTGCGAACTACCTGTGTATTAATTCATATTCTCTGAGAAGAAGAAGCCAAGACAGGATGAAGTGTGCAAGGATTTCATTAGAGGATATGCCTGTATGAAAGGGACTCGATGGGAAATTGAGAAGGCCAGGAAAGCATTCAGATTGTGATGTATATTGACCTCCAGTGAAGGAGAGAAGGGAGAAGGTGGAATCTTCTAGACTGTCTTTCAGTCTTAGGAAGGGTTTGGGAAAGCTGCCAGGGTATTTCAGCCAAAGTCACCCATCAAAAGGGTACTGTGTCTCTCAGGGACAGGCCTGCTTTAGAGTCCCTCCATCACATTTAGCGATTGGCAGTGAGCAGCCTGTGGGAGAGCAGCCCTGGCAAAAACCCAGTGATGGATTCCAGAGTGCAGCACATGGGGTTCTCAGTCAGTTATACCCTCTGTAGTCACAGGTCTGCCAGGTACATGCTCACAGCCTTCACAACTTGTCAGGCTTCACTTCCTTCCAGCACCTAAAACTGGATCTGTACCCTAAGGAGCTAGCTTCACCCTACAAGCATGCTGTTTTAACTCTGGGTCCCATTCCCTCCCAGCCTGCTCTATCCAGCTGGAGTCAACAGACAGCCAGGCCAGTCCTTATCATGAGTAGCATTTTCATGTGTGAAGTCCTTCCTTGCATTTCTCAGGAAATTTATATGTATTTCTAAAACTCAAATTCCAAGAAAAATTAGTTGAGACATTGAGGAAATGAGAAAAAGTGTTACACTTCTCCTCCAAAAATTAAAACTGAACAACCAACATAGAGACATAACTGGATTGATAGAAGCCACTGACACAAAGTCAAAAGTAAGAACAAGAAATTCTGACACATGGAATCAAAGATCAAGGTTGGCATTTCTAGAACCAGGACAGGAGTACAGAAAAGTGGTCATGAGCTAGTCAGTCAGCCCTGCTTGCAACTGTTGCCATGTTGCATGTGTGTGTTCATTGCAAATGAAATAAATATTAGGAAGTTTATATGCATAGTATACTTTATATAAATCATATGATTGCTGCTCCAAGAAATATCACATTTTTGAAGCAAAATAAGTCCTTCAATTGGCAATTTCCACATGAAATTCTGGGTAGTGATGTTAATCTTATTAGGAGATCTGAATGTGAGGTTATTCATATATGTCCCAATAACATTTGCCAGCATTTCCCAGTGTTTAAATATTTGTTATAGGCCACAATTCTTGGCAAATAATACTAAAGTGAAAATTCCTTATTTATTAAATAATTTTTAAATATCCATAATAATTAAGAGAGTATAAAGAATGGTAGAATTATTTTAAGAATAACACATGACATAGAATAATTTATGAAATTCCCAAGAATTGCAATTTCTTATTCCGAGTCTTAAAGACTGGAGATACTATGAGATAAAGCTCAGGAATTCTCTAGGATTGAGTAGAGAAATGGCAATGACTAAAACGAGAATGCTACCTTTCTCTTCATCCAATCAGAACTCAATTCCCTTAGCCAATCAGAACTTTAATCTCACTATTCTGTGAGCCTAATTTAACTGCTCCTTCATAATCAAGAAAATAACCACATCACACAGGCTTCAATTATGGATCTTCCCAACTTAGAACAAGATAAACACAGTTTTAAATTATTTGTCCTCTATAGGGCATGGCAACAACATGGCTAAAAAGAAGAAAATTACTAAAGTGTTTTAGAAAAGAAAAATATGCCAGTTTAGCCATGCTATTGCTGCAGAAGTTTTCACAAACCTGATCTTTAATGAATGTATCACCTCTCCAAAGAGTTATTACTGATTCTACTCCCGTATCTTAGTCTGGTCATGCTGCTATAACAAAATACCACAGACTGGGTAGCTTAAACAACACACATTTATTTCTCACAGTTCTGGAGTCTGGGGGGTCCAGCAGCAAGGCAATGGCCAATTTTATTCCTGGTAAGAACCCTTTTCCCGGCTTATAGATAGCCACCTTCTGGCTGTGTCCTCACATAGTGGAGAGGAAAACCTCAAGCTCTCTGGGGTCTCTTTTTATAACATCACTAATTTCATTGTGAGAGCCCTGCCCTCATGACCTCATCTAACCCTAATTATCTCCCAAGGGCATCCCATTTCAAATACCATCACGTTGGTTGGTAGAGCTTCTACATATGAATTTGGCAGAGACACAAACATTCAGTTTTGTAATATCCAGCATGACTTTCCTGAGACCAGAACCAGCTCATGAAAAAAGAGCCCGATTGGGACAAGGTGACTGGGCAGTTCCCATCCCTTTTTCTTGGTGCCCTTTGTTCACCTGAAGGCATCAGTCCCTTAGTGTCCTCATGGAGCCCCTCTCTGGGGTTTGGGGAGCAAGTGAAGGGGGATGCACACTCCATGTACAGAGGGCAGACCGTGTGCAGAGGCTTCACAAATATCAGCAACTTTTGTCCTTCCAACATCCCTGCTGGGAGCCCCTCCTCCATTTTTCAGAAGAGAGACATTTAGGGTTCAACCAGTTTCAATAATTCATATGCCAATGTCACACAAAAAGTAAGAACTAGACCTAGTATTTTTTTTAAAAGATATAATTTGTATACCATAAAATTCATAGTTCAGTGGTTTTTACTATATTACTATATTTACTATATTCACTATATATAGCATATTACTATATTGTGCAACTATCACCACTATCAAATTCCAGAACATGTATGGCACCCCCAAAAGAAACTCGATACCCTTTAGCAGTCACTCCTCATTCCTCCCTTCCCCAGCCCTGCCAACCGCTAATCTACTTTCTGTCTCTATGGAATTGTCATTTTGGAAGTTTCATATAAATGGAGTCATACATGTTGTCTGTTATGTCTGGTTTCTTTCACCTAGTATAACATTTTCAAGGTTCATCCATGTTGTAGCATGAATCCCTACTTCATTCCTGGTTACGTCTAAATAATGTTCCATCATACCAATATACAACATTTTATTTATCTATTCATTAATCGATGGACATTTAGGTTGTTTCCACCATTTTGGTTCTAATGAATAATGCATCTATGAACATTCATGTAGAAGTTTTTGTATTGACATGTTTTCTTTTTCCTTGGGTATATACCTAGGAGTTGAATTGCTAGATTATATGGTAACTGTACGTTGAACTTTTTGAAGGATTGCCAATAGACCTAGTTTTTTTTTTTTTTTTTTTTTTTTTAGACAGAGTTTAACTCTGTTGCCCAGGCTAGAGTGCCATGGCGTCAGCCTAGCTCACAGCAACCTCAAACTCCTGGGCTCAAGCGATCCTTCTGCCTCAGCCTTTCGAGTAGCTGGGACTACAGGCATGTGCCACCATGCTAGGCTAATTTTTTCTATATATATTTTTAGTTGGCCAATTAATTTCTTTCTATTTTTAGTAGAGACGGGGTCTTGCTCTTGCTCAGGCTGGTTTTGAACTCCTGTCCTTGAGCGATCCTCCTGCCTCGGCCTCCCAGAGTGCTAGGATTACAAGCATGAGCCACTATGCCCAGCCATAGACCTAGTTTTGAACCAAGGCCTGTCTAGGTTTTTTCCACCATACCAAATAGTTGTCACAACTTCCCTCAACTTTTGATGCACATTCTAAGCACCTGGAGACCTTTAAAAATACATGGAAGCTCAGGTGTCCCTCTGCAAGAGATTCTGATTTAATTGCTCTAGGGTGGGTTTCAGACACTGGTGTTTGTTCAAAGCTCTGAGTAGATTCTACCAGAAGCCAAGGTGGAGAATTATGGCATTCTGCTTTATGCATTCCAAGTCTATGGACCTTTCAGCTGAGGTTGGCCTTCCTGCTATTGATAAAGAGAAATAACTGGCTAAACAATCTGGTGTGGTGTCGGCCCTTCTTTCACTTCATACTTTGACAGAGTAAAGATGCACAGGTCCCTGACAGAGCATTAGATTTGCCTTTGAAGCATGGTGAGGCCATCGTACACCAGCAGGCCCCTTGGTTCCTAGTGTACATCCACAGAAGTGCCCATGCCCTTTCCTGACTTCCAGGATGACATTATTGTCTATTAACCTCACAACAACCCTCTGAGGTAGTGACAGCCATGACCTCCATTTTATAGATGAAAATGCTAAAGCTTGGACAGTTTGAACCCCTTGTCCAAGGTCCTCAAGTGGAGGAGCTGGGATTCAAACTGAAAGCATCCAACTCCAGAGTCACCAGTCATAACTGATCTGTGATATTGACTCTATTCCAATAAACAACTTTAACAATGATGGGAAAGTTTTCTTTATCCTAATTACTGCAAATATGTCACCAAACACAGTATTCTATATGCCCCAAACCAAAACAAAACACTCTGGTGAGAAATGAACCAAAGAGTTTGAAATTTGGCCAAAGGCACTAAGAAAATAAGTACCAATACCAGAAAATTTCAAATGTTCTGGCTTCCAGACATATGTTTGGAACCTGAGCCTAAAGCACAAGAAGTATTTTCCGTGTACTCATGATGGACATATTTAATGTTTCTTTTCTTCTCTGAAGATAGAGGTTCTGATAATGTACCATACATGATAACATCACCCTGAGTCTGGAGGAGTTTTCAAGGTTGAAAAGCCTGCTAAAATTTACCAGCACAGTGCTGCCTGGGCTGCCATCTCCTTCCACCGACCAAACCATATCAGTTTCAAAACTGTCTCTCTCAGTAGCCTCTGGTTTTATTTAATTTACTGCACTTGGAATTTGATAAGTTCCTGGCTAGCTTTCACATTCTTTCACATCCTCGTAATTCACATATTATCTTTCAGCTTTCAGTTCTCCGAATCTTCTACTTACTCCTGGAGAAAAGCTGCTTTAGTGTTTTATCCATTTAATGCCTCAAAAATGTAGTCAGAATCAAACACAGGGATATACTCTTACCCAACAATGTCATTGTGGCCCAGAAACTCCTCAATATCCGACATTTTGGGAGGTCCGATTTTGTGCATGGGCACCACTGGGGATCTACAGATGAAAGAGTGTCCCTGCCCTACAGGGGCTCACATTTTTGTGGGAAGAACAGACAACAACCAGTCACAAAATAATACAAGCATTCCAGCAGAGGCATGGTATGCGGTGTTGTCAAAGCCCAAAATTGAGGCAGCTCATACAGACTGTGTAGACCAAGGAAGATATTTTTACTGGAGGTTGTGGGCCATGAGAAGTAAAGAAGAGGGACAACTGCACCCCAGGGGTGGGAGGGCATCCCCAAAGCATCAGCTGTAAGAATGGGTGTGATCTGAGAATAGATTGGGGGGCATAAAGTGGAGAGATATAAAAGTGGCTCATCCTCACATAACTTTACTATGTAGCCACTCATACTTTTTCCCACTTAATAGCTGCTGTTAAGCCGCACAACTCCTGGGAGGTAGGTATACTATTTACTCATTTTGGAGGTGATGAAACTAAGGCAGAGAGAGGTCACAGTGCCCAACAAGGTACAAAGACAGGATTCAAACCCAGGCAGCCTGGAGCCAGAGTGCACAGTTTAATTTTTCCAGGTTGGTTTGGAGAGTATGCATCAAATCATGGATGACTTTGCCAGTTCATTCCATTCTTCATTCACTTGTTCATTCATTTATTCAACACATGTTCACTGAATGCTACTATATGCCAGGGATGGTGATATGTTTGAGAGCAAAAGAGACAAGTTCCTTGAATTTTACCCTTAAGGCAATGGTGTAAGCAGGGCAGTGGGCAGGCTGCCATTTGATTAAGATTCAAATGGAATCATAAGGCATGGGCCCTGCCTTCTGGGTGCTCAAGGTCTAAGAGGAGAGAATGCTGTAAGATAATGAAATATTCCAGCAAAAAAATTTATTCAAAATCATGGAAAGAAAATTCAGTCTCAACATTGGATGTAATAAAGGTAAATTTCATAATGAGTAAGTGGGCAAAGGTTGGTAAAGAATAGGTTGTTACACAAAGAAGAGAAAGGAATGCAGTCTTGGAGGAAGTTGATGCCAATGGAAAGGGAATGCAATTTGCTCTCAAGAGTTAAATGGAGCAGAGGGCAGGGCAAGCTTGCTGGGCTGGCAAATGGCATCTGAGGTACCATGAACATCATTTGGGTCTCTATCCAAATGCATCAGCGCTTCTCTTGGAGCATTTCAGGATGTTGCCAGCACATACTAGCACCTGAAGGCCAGCCTTAAAAAGCTCTCTAGCTGACCAAGAGAAACACTGACATAAAGGAAGATAGTAATGAATTTTTCCGTGAACATACCCAATTCATATACTCAGGCCTTGACAATGTCAGCAGAGTGGGCACAAAATACATGATCCCATCAGCTCCCAACTGACTGACTTGCCCCAAAGTGAACCCCCCTCATCTCCCCTACCTCCTTCATGATCTACCAGTGACAGGAGTGAGGAAACTACTGGACTTAGAACATTTTCCTCTAAAAAAAACCTTCCCAAGCCTCCTTGAACTGAAACAGGGATAACACCTTAGGAAACTCTTTCCAAAGCAGATTTTTCTGCTTGACCAAAGGTATAATTTTTCCTCCAGGAAGTGAAGGCACCTCATACTGGTGTAATCAAGTTTCCCTGGGAAGAAGCCGCTGCCCCCTGGGTGGTCACTGCTGTTGAAAAATTAAACACAGATGTTTGGTGGGTTGCCTTCCCATGCATCCTTTTCTTTGTGTTTTTCCTCTTACAGAGATGGGAGCGGATTCAGGACATCCCTAATGCTGGGCCTACGTACCCATCAACAACATGCCCATACAGTTTGCTGTTATACAAACCTCTGAAATTAATTGGTCATCTAGCAGATCTATCAGATACCACCATACTATTTATCCCTTTTCCCAACCAGTGTCCCACCCAATGGACACACAACAGTTGTGTCCCTTCTTATTTAAGGAATTATCATGGAAAAAACTCACAAATCTATGAAATGCAGATTTTTAAAGCTTTGTTCTTACTTATTATTTTGGGAAACAAATGTTAACTATTTTAACCTCTCATATGAAGGGGAAAAGAAAGGGTGAAGGTTACTTCCCTAACATGGTGCTATTAAGCAGGGATAATAGATGTTGATTTGCTAGTGCATCCACCTATTAACCGTAATTTTTGAGAAATTATGAGTGGAAAAAGGAATAGGTTAAACCTTTAAAACTCATCTTTACAAGTATTCTACTATTTCTTCTATCTTAAAAACATATATTGACTCCAATCCTCCTCCAGCTAGTCCATTCTTTATTTCCTGTCATTTATAACAAAACTCCTCTGAAGAATTGTCTGGACTCCTGAGACCAATTTCTCTTTTCCCATGCATTTTATGCTACTTTGATTTCTTTATCTCACCATAAAACCCATTTACGTGAAAACCTCCCAAACACAAAACAAATCAGCTCTGTTTCTCACCTAAATCTCATTTTGTTTCCAGTCCTCCATTCTCTAATTTTAGGACCATGTTGTAATTAGGCTTGTGTATCACTTCAAGCTGGCTTCCTGCACGATCCCATCACTATGCTCTTCCATAGTGGGTCCTTTAACAGGCCAATAAAATCATAGCAAAAATACTGTCTACAACTTCATTCTGCAGCACAAATATTAACCTATTGTCAGTTATTATTTGCAGGCAGTGATATTTTCTATTATCAACAAGTCTGTCCAAATCTGGTAAAATGCCAAAAAAGCATCATGACACACAATTAAAATACTATGTTTCTACCCATTTTGGTCAGGGCCAGTAAATATAGCATGTGTGCACATGTGTGCTGTGTACACTTTAAATACACAAATGTCACTCAGTCATCTTACACTTCTATAATTGTGTTCACCGAATGTGTTGCTTCCCTAAATGATAATTGTAGGCTAGGGAGACGGATTGATTTGCAAGTGTATTCGCTCTCCAATGGCAAGCCCTGCCATCAACTTTTGAGTAATTATGGGGTTGGAAGAAGAATAAATCAAAGCTTTAAAATAACCTTCAAAACATACAGCTATTTCTCCCATCACCCAATCCTCTCCAGATACTGTAGCATTTCTCAACTTCCTTTTACAACAGGAGTCCTTCCAAGTGCTCTCTCTACTTTCTGTTTCCAGTTTCCCACCTCCCAATCTTGCGAACCTCCTCTTTTCAAGCTGTTGCAGCCACCATTCACCAAAGGTGTTCTAAGGAAGGTTCACTGGTCACTTCCACATTACTACATCCAATGGCAATTCTTAGTACTTATTGTGTATGACTCATTAGCAGCATTTTACAAAGCTCATCACTGTGCTTCTTGAAACACTTTCTATACCTGATTTCCAGGCTGGGCACAGGATAGTTTTCCCTCTGCCCCCTCTGGCTGCTTCCTCTAAGCCTCCTTCCCTGGTCCTTTCTCCTCTCCTTAACATACTTTTTCTTCTTTTTTTTAAAATTGAGATGAAATTCACATCACACGAACCAAACCATTTTAAAGTGAACAATTAAATGGCATTTAGTACATTCACAATGTTGTGCAACCAGTACCTCTATCCTATCTAGTTCTAAAACCTTTTCATCACCCCAAAAGGAAGCCCTGTACCCATAAAGCAGTCACTCTCCATTCTTCTCTCTACATAATCTCTGGCAACCACTAATCCACTTTCTGTTTCCATGAATTTAACTATTCTGGCTATTTCATATAAACAGAATCATACAATATGTGACCTTTTGTGTTTGGCTACTTTCATTTAGCACAATGTTTTCAAGATCCATCCATGCTGTAGCATGTGTCAGTACTTCATTCTTTTATGGTTGAATAATATTCTATCTATAGGTAGGTCACAATTTGTTTCAATTGATGGACGGTTGGAGTGTTTGTACCTTTTGGCTATTGTGTCCCTGACCTGTGTGCTCTGGGGCTTAGTCCTCCCACCTCTTCTCTCTGTTTTCCTTTCCACATCACTCTTTAGTGGATCTCTTCTAGTCACATGACTTTGTGTAATATCTGTATGCTGCATATCTCCAGCTCAGATCTCTCTCCCAAACTCTGTACTCATATTTAACTGCCTGCTCAATATTCATCGTTGGGTGTCCAATAGGCATGTCAAATGCAACATGCCCAAAATGGTACTTTTGATATTCCCCCCACCTGCCATTTGCTGCCAATCCTGCTCCTTACAATCTTCCCACTTTAGTTAATAACAACTCCATCCATCTGTATGCTTTGGCCAAAGAATTTGGAGATACCCTTGATTTGTCTCATATTCATTTGATCCACCAGCAAATTCTATCACTTGTTCTCATCACCTCCACTTTGACCACTCAGGCCCACACTACCACCATTCTCTTCTGGATTATCACAATGGTCTTGACTGGTCTCTATGCTTCTGCCAAGGTTGGGTTATTATATAAAACGCAAAAAGAAATACACAATACACACGCAACATCAACTTCTCAGGACTCCCTCTTTTTGGATGTTTTCACAAACTGTTAGCCTGCTTCTGCTTCTGATTATAAAAGGTTTCTTAGGCAAAAGCATTATGACCTTCCAGGAGAAGTTTAAATCTATCCATTATCAACTGGCAAGAATATTCTCAACTGAAATAAATATGGAAGAAACAACTTTGATTTATTCATTTTTAAATGTGCTTGTTTTCTGGCTTTATTTTCCTTGCTTCCAACTTTTAAGGAAAAAAATCAACATAAATTAAATTCCTTAGGTCCACTCCAAGGGAAAGGAACAAGTTCTTCTTTGTGCATTTTTGATAGTAATCTCCCTCCATCCATTTTAATATATGGACTAACTCCCGATTCCCTGTCCAGCTTCTATTCCACGTATGTGAATAAGCTCCATGTTGCTCAAGTATTTAAAAGGGCAGTAAATTAACTCTACTAAACCCAGTTCACAAATACAGGTCAGGATAGCAGCACTGAAAACTTAAACCACTGTTCAATTAGCATCAAACTATTTTTTCTTGTCAAATGTATGATTACACAAGTATTATTTTCAAGAAAACAAAATTGTGATATATCATCGCCAACTTATCTTGCCATAAAGCAGCGATTTTCAACTTGGGAATATTTTGTTTCCCAGGGGACATTTGGCAATATCTAGACACAATTTTTTCTTGTCACAATGGGGAGGGGGATGCTACTGGCATCTAGTGGATAGAGGCTAGGGATGCTTCTAAACATCCTACAGTGCACAGGACAGTCTCCCACAACAAAGAATTATCTGACCCAAAATGTCAAAAGTGTCAATTTTCAGAAACTCTGCTTTAAAGTTACAACATTTATCATTCCATGGGGCCATGGGGTATAAATTAAGTTTTAAAATATTTAAATTTTATAACTAGACATTTGGTTTTCAGGCTTTTGATGCCTTTCATTGTTGGCACAGCTTTTACATTTTCATTTCTGAAAATGTTATATAAATCAACATTTGTCATCTTTGAAGTCACCCATGCAGCACTAAACTGACTTCTGGAACTACTCTGAGAAAAACTCAGTAACAAGTAATTTCCTGAAACACTGATCTGACACCAAACAGATACCCTGGAGACAAATAAGAAAGCATGAAGCAAAGTGCATTGCATGTAGTAGATGTGGATAATATCTGGTGATTTATTGACTCCAATTCAGAATGTGTTTGAAATTCAAATTTCTGGATGGTTTTTTAGTATCTATATTTATCAACTTGGTATAATATTAAAATCCTTTTTAGATCTAATAGGATCACACAATTTCTAAAAATGAAGGTGGTGTGAGATGACTTAGAATGCTTTTATGTTAAAACACTCAAATCACTCTTTCTCTCCTAATGCATATATAAACATAGGTATAGTTATATATACAGGTATAGATACAACCCTGTAACCATTGGGGCCATGTTAAATTAGAAATCCGACATGTATTGTATTCTCTACTTTAAGAGGTTAACTAAAACATTAGCTTTCCAGAATGTGGAAACTTCAAGGACTTTAATGAATATCTAGCACAACCGCTCCTTTTTTATTATAAATTTGGAAAGACAGGATCCCAGAAGATAGATACTTTTCCAAGGCCACGGAGCTGGTTAGTAGCCAATCCTGGACAAGAGTACTGCTCTTCTGTTATAATATTCTTGGATTTTTCCATCAGACTAATCTTTCTTTGCTTGACTTATCTGGAATCAAACTTTCCCAAACTGCTGTGTAAAGTTGTGTTGGCTAATTTATTATGGGTCTATGAAATTGGTATAAGTCCCTGAGCAAGTTATTTATTCCCATCCTTTTGTCTGAAATGAAAATCCTTCCACTAAGCACTTAGCACAATGCTCTTTTCTAAGGTAAGCTGAAAAGTATTACAATACAGACTTAATAAATGTAACATGTAATACACAATATCTCACATATAATACTGTACAGTTAATGATTGTTTTTGTCATAATGGCTTTTAAGACAATTATTTTTTTCCAGAATATCAATTTTTCACCCCAAAACACACTAAACTATAAGAAGTGCTATGTCAACATTATTAATTTAGGCAAAGACATACTTACCAATTTATCTGACACAACAATTCTTAGAGAATATAATAATATGGAACAAGTTTTATATATATCATGTTTGAATGAACTCAAAAGGATTTTGCTTGGTCCTTAAGCCACACAAAAGGGATGAACAGGTTGATGGCTGTTGTCCATATGTGCCATTTCCACATTTTGAAACACAATCACATTTAAACTTAATGTTGCCCTAAAAGTATATTTCTGTGCTATAACTTTATTTGTAAATGTATTTTAAGTATGATGCAACCATGAGCCCTAAAAGCTTGAAAGTTGGTCAAGAAAATGGGTAAGAAAAAAAATGACACAACAAACCTTCATAACATCATATTTTTTAAAGTATAAAATCTATTCATGTATTTAGCTATTTAGGATCTATTTACTCTAATTAATGGACTTTTTTTCACTTAATGGTTTTCAGTAATAAAGTTGTTAAGAAAAGAGTAAAGCTGAAAGTGATTTGGGACTTTTATCACAAAGCCAAATAATCAAACACTCCTAAGAGTTATAATTCTACAGGTTACCTCTCCCTGTTCCTCAGTAGAACTAATTATTAGAACACTTGATTCCAGATCTTCCTTTGTTCTCTTTGTCTATCTTCTCTTTGTATCTTTTCCTACAAGCTAGATACTGAAGTATTGTAATAGACACTTCAAAAATGCCTGGAGTTAAGAGACTCTGGCTGGAGCTTTTTGCAGTGAAAACCAAATAATTCTGCATTCAAATGGAAATGGAAATATTTCATCCTGAATTATCTCTACAAGATGATTTCAGCTTTTACATATGAAAATAGCAGTTGAGATTTTTATCTATGAATTTCTCAGGAGCTCCATTTTCAGACTATGTGGTCTATTTTAAACACACCATATGGATTATGTACTCTAAGAACTACTCTCGACTGAAAAAAAAAAAAACTGTGCAAACACAAACCACCCAGCTCTAAAGTCCCAGCTGGCACTTCTGTTACCCATAAGTGCTCTTTTCTGTTTATGTTTCTTACACCCACATGTATATATGTTTGCAGTTGGAATCCTTCACCCTTGTCTCTTAAAAATTCCATGAGCAACAAGGCAGCCAAGAATGGGACTTTGCTCCATTTTTTGTAGCATGAACAAGGCCAGCACTGCAGGCAGACAGCTGCTGGGAGGATGCATGGTCCAGAATCTTCTCCTCCCCCTGTTCCATCTGAATTTGCTTGTCTTGGGTTCTATTCCCTTGAGGCTCAACAGTCTGCTTTCACTGATGCCACCCAGTCTGATGAACTAGCATTTTCCCAAAGACATGTGCTTTACTGGCTGTTAACAAGAGTCTAACGGAAAGAAGGGTTCTGTGGTTAAGCCATGGGAAGTCAAAACTTTTCAAAACCTTTTATGCCCAGAGCTTTCCATGTTTAATGCTCATTGTGAATATATTAGTTGGGACACCAAAGTATAGGTTTTTAAAAATGTGTTTAAATATGGAACTCTTCTTTTTCTCCTGAGTGTCCTACAGAAAGGATATATCAGAGAATTCATTTTGAGAAATACTACTAATGTTAATGGCTTAAAGAAACTTCTCAAGAAATAATACTATACCCCAGTGGCATGGGTCTCAAGTAGGACATGCAGGCCTCCCAGATGGCTGCCGGAGAATCTATTTTTAAATAAGTGGAGCTATTGGCACACATCAGGACCCACCACACAAGTAGTTGCCAATTTCAGTCTGATAATAGACTTTCCTGTGAGATAGTCACATTGTCACACACCTAGGAGTGACAGCAATGATTTCAGGGATGATGGACTACATAAGAGGCAATGCAGAAAGTAGACAGAAATTTTAATGGTGCCATTTAGGGTTTATGAATTACAAATACTAGCAATCCTTTTGTCCTTCTGTCCCCTACTACATGATTACCTTGACAGTGATGATCAGGTTGTTCCTAGTTGTTGTCCTGGGCTCTAATACAGGGTCTGGCACATGTGTGTACTTGATAAATATTTACAAGTGACTCGGTGATCACCAGATTTAGTCATTCAGCTAAGTTTTTATCTTTCTGCCTTCCTTTCTACAACCCAATGATCATTTTCACAGATGATCATGGGAATATGTAGATATGGGAACCAGAGAGGACATCTAGTCTGCTACTTGTGCCCAGTCTGAAAGCTACCTACATTAGGTGAATGACTAGCTTGCTGACTTTTACAAACCCCAGTAGAAGAGTCTTCCTTAGTATCCTGTTCCAGAGCTGAATGACACTCACTACTAGGAAAATCAACCTCAATCTCACCTTCTACCTTGTGCAACTGTCCAAAAGGCACTTGAAGGATGGTGGCCATTTCCCTGGATGTGTCAAGTCCAACCCCTAATACCTTGGCAAAAACACCAAAGAACAAGATTTTTCCTGATGCATGATCAGATGAAGGACATTCTCTGGAATCTAATTCCCACCCTTAAAAAATGCACACATGGCCAAGGCGGGTGGATCGCTCAAGGTCAGGAGTTCGAGACTAGCCTGAGCAACAGCGAGACCCCATCTCTACTACAAATAGAAAGAAATTAATTGGTCAACTAAAAATATATAGAAAAATTAGCTGGGCATGGTGGTGCATGCCTGTAGTCCCAGCTACTCGGGAGGCTGAGGCAGGAGGATCCCTTGAGTCCAGGTGTTTGAGGTTGCTGTGAGCTAGGCAGACGCCACAGCACTCTAGCCTCGGGCAACAGAGTGAGACTCTGTCTCAAAAAAAAAAAATGCACACATGCATATATCTGTGTGTAAGTGTGTATACTTATATATGTGCATGTGTGCTTGTGCTAATATCATCACTTGCCCAATCATGTAATTTCAAGACTTCAGCCATTTCTACACCCTCCTTCTCCTGTGAATGTTGCTCATTTAATTAGCTACTGAATTGGATTCATACAATGAAGTGTATGAATGTTCCTGAAATGACGCTCACATCCATTGGATCATCTCCAAATTACTACTAGTACTAACTAGTTCAGTCTTATTTCTCTTTCGCTTAGACTGTGCAGTAGGCTCCAAACTGGTAGAGAGATGTTTCCAAATCCCCCATCCAGTATTGCATTTGTATGGCACTTTATAACTGCTAAAATGTCTTGCAATATATTATTTCATGCTTACAACAATTCTGTGGACTAGGCATTAGGGCCTCTGTGTGCAGATGAGGTCACAGTAAACAGTAAACAATTAGCTCACTGTCCCACCTCTAGTAATTTATTTGTCAATAAATCATGTTTCCTTCTACCTCTTTTTCCCCTATGGACCTTAGATATTTTGTAAATTTCAAACAATTGCTAAATGGGAACTCATTAAATGGAAAAAGATAAAATTTGTCCTTATATACCATTAACAAATTTATTAGCCATTAAAATCTTAAAATAAGTATCTACTTAAAGTTAAATATATTCTACTTAAAACTAACTAATTTATACTAGGAAAAATGCAATTTAAAAAAGTTCCTAAGGGCATATGAAAAGCAATATATGACCATGAAAGGATTCTGATATTTCCTAAATGTTGGGATTTGTAGGTTTTATGAAGCAGAACTATATGCTGGGTATATACAGTGCACTTGTCCATGCTTTTTCTCCCACACAGAATGATCCTTCCCAGTATCTCCAACTTGCCAGGCCCTGCCCAGCCTCTACACCCCAGCTGCTATGCCGCTCCCCTCTCCTGCACCCTGCCCTGTGAAGCCTTGTCTACTGCCTAGGGAATGTGTCAAATTCTAGCCTAAATCACGGTTATCTCGGTACATATACCCTAACCTTAGAGAACCATCCATTCATTCACTGAATCAACAAATAACCTTTCAGCATTGCCACCATATCAAGCAATATTCTGGACTCTGAAAACAGTGGAAGTAATAAGAAATAAATTTTGCTTCAAGAGTGCAATCTTGTGCAAGCAGCTGCTGTCTTTGTTGTGTCGCATATATCAATGAATAGTGCTGCTGTGTCCTGTCCAACAAATCTGTCTGCAGACTTCAGTTTACTGAGTGCTGTTTACTCTACTACCTCTCTAGTGTAGCCTGAGACTGTCAATCCATCATAAAGAAATCCTGCATTTCAACCTTGCATTTAGCATGTAACAGCTAACTGCACTTTAAACAGAATGGCGCTTCCATTGAGAAAGAGGTATCCCTTACATAAGCCCAGCATTCCATCAACCAATGAAAGAAAGTGTTGTTTAAAAATGTCATTTCCCCCTGAATTCTCTTAATTAATTTTGTAGCTCAGAGTAGTAACAATAGTGGAGAAATCTGTCACAGCCATACCATGCTTGTGGGTCAGCAGAATCAACATTGTTAAAATGTCTATACTACCCAAAGTGATCTACAGAGTCAATACAATCCCTATTAAAATACCATCATCATTTTTCACAGATATAGAAAAAATAATTATATGCTTCGTATGGAACCAGAGAAGACCCCATACAGCAAAAGCAATCCTAGGCAATAAAAACAAAATGGGAGGTATCAATTTACCAGATTTCAAACTATACTACAAGGCTATAGGAATTAAAACAGCTTATTACTGGCACAAGAACAGGGGCATTGACCAGTGGAACAGAACAGAGAACCCAGATATAAAATCATCCTCATATAGCCATCTAATCTTTGACAAAGCAGACAAAAACATACACTGGGGAAAAGAATCCTTATTCAATAAATGGTGCTGGGAAAACCAGATAGCCACATGTAGAAGACTGAAGCAGGATACACACCTTTCACCTCTCACAAAAATCAATTCATGCTGGGTAACAGACTTAAACCTAAGGTATGAAACTATTAGAATTCTAGAGGAAAACATTGGAAATACTCTTCTAGACATTGGCCTAGGCAAAGAATTTATGAAGAAGACGCCAAAGGCAATCACAGCAACAACAAAAATAATTAAATGGGACCTGATCAAACTAAAAAGCTTCTGCACAGCCAAAGAAACTGTCAGGAGAGCAAACAGACAACCTACAGAATAGGAGAAAATGTTCTCATGCTACACATCCAATAAGGGGCTGATAACTAGAATCTATTTAGAACTTAGGAAAATCAGCAAGAAAAAATCAAACAACCCTATCAAAAAGTGGGCAAAGGACATGAACAGAAACTTTTCAGAAGAAGACAGAATAATGGCCAACAAACATATGAAAAAATGCTTAACATCTCTAATCATGAGGGAAATGCAAATCAAAACTTCAATGAGATATCACTTATCTCCAGTGAGAATGGCCTTTATTAAAAAGTCCCAAAACAATAAATATTGTCATGGATGTGGAGAGATAGGAACACTCATACACTGCTGGTGGGACTGTAAACTAGTGCAACCTCTGTGGAAAGCAATGAGATACCTTAAAGCGATACAAGTAGATCTACCATTTGATCCAGAAATCCCATTACTGGGCATCTACCCAAAAGAACAAAAGGCATCCTATAAAAAAGACACCTGCACTCAAATGTTTATAGGAGCATGATTCACAATTGC
>CAUYRT010071362.1:0-31089 GCA_963574885.1 Lepilemur ruficaudatus
TTTTTTTTTTTTGAGACAGAGTCTCACTTTGTTGCCCGGGCTAGAGTGCCGTGGCGTTAGCCTAGCTCACAGCAACCTCAAACTCCTGGGCTGAAGTGATCCTTCTGCCTCAGCCTCCCAAGTAGCTGGGACTACAGGCATACGCCACCATGCCCGGCTAATTTTTTCTATATATATATATTTAGTTTGCCAATTAATTTCTGTCTATTATTAGTAGAGACGGGGTCTCGCTCTTGCTCAGGCTGGTTTCGAACTCCTGACCTTGAGCAATCCACCCATCTCAGCCTCCCAGAGTGCTAGGATTACAGGCATGAGCCACCACGCCCAGCCTAAAGTGGTATCTTATTGTGCTTAAGAGCAAAGCTTTTTAAAATAGGCTTTCTCAAAGTTCCACTTCGAGTTCTACCAAACAGCTTCCTAAGAGAAGTAACTGAAAGGAAATATAACCAAAAAAATCACGTAAATAAATAACTCCCTGTGTTTCCATTTCATCCCCTTGTTTTCTATCCAACCCCTTCTCAACCCTAACCCAGGAAATCCCTTCCAGTCAGATTTTTAGCTTATGGAATCAAGTTTGGGATTGAGTCAAAAAGAGCACCTAGTAATTTACTAGCAAAATGGAAGAAGGTCCCAGGAGACTCAGAGCCTTAACAGTAACCACTTCAGTCGTGTCCTCTTCCCTTCTACCCATCCCTGCTCTTGGTGTCGTAGCAAAGTACACAAAGTCAATGTTGGACTCATTCCCACCAGGCTCCTATTTTTCTTTCCATGAATCTTTTCAAAACTTACTAAACAGCATCTGCTCGGTTTAATGTTCAGTGTACGTAGAGGGTGCTCTTGAAAGGTAGCAGAGGCTGGAGAGTAAATTTAAAGGTGTCTCCATCTCTTTTCACAATTTTTTTAAATAGCTCTGAAATACTGTTTGAGTGTTAAAGATGCCACATACTTCTAGTTTTTTCATAAATAACCATAAGATACACGCTCTTCGCTCATCCGTAGTATTCATTAAGCCTTATGTAGTACGAGTACTTCAGCTAGACACCAGGAGGGCACAGAAAGATAAACCAAACATGCTGCCTTTAAGTGGCGTATACCTTAGTGTTTCAGGCCGAGCACTGAGCTATCCCTGGGCAGAGGTATGTGCTTGCTCTCTAGAAGTTTGTGATCTAAGATAGTGAAACAATACCAATGTACATATAACAATTAGAAAATAGTGAAAAAGTACATAAGTCCTACACCTGTGCTACTCAGAACGAAACTGCTGTTACAGTTCACTGAAAGTATGGTCATTTTTGGTCCAAAACAGTGATGGATGGCTCTGAGACATGAAGAGGACTGGGCTAAACAAATGAGCACAGGATGGCAGGGTGGATCAGATACCTTTTACCTGAGGCAGGTTTGCATTGGTTTATAAGAGAACCCCCTGAGGGTTTTCATGGTAGGTGTTAAAGCTATTTCTTACCCCTGCCTGTGCCCACCTGAGCTCTAGGTTTACAAAGGAGGGAAGGAAGTGGTTCTAGCATGGGGTGTCATCCCTTGCTACTCCTAAGCAAAAGTCAAACCTGGTGGGAGAGGACAGATTCCTGGCAGGAGAAATTTTATAGGATGTCAACTCCAAGGTATGTAAGAGTGGAGAAAAGGAAAAAACCAGTGTGAACCATGTATTAGTGGAAGTGAAATTTGAAGTAATACTTGCATATCAATCATAGAGGAAAAAGAGGGAATAAATTGGAGTGTTCAGCTATTTTATGACTGAGCAAACAATTTTTTAAATTAAAAAAGGAAATTGGAGTGGGAGGCATGAGCAGAGATATTGTTATAATAAATAATGTATACCGAGTGCTTATGGCATGCATTGCCCCAAATGTTACAACAACCCTAGGAAGTAGGGATTGATATTCCCATTTTAGAGTTGGGGAAGCTGAGGCTCACAGGAATTAATTGCTTGCTCAAGACCATACTGTTAATAAATAGAAGAATCATGAATCAAACTGGCAGCAGATTTAGCGCAATCAACTGCTACACTAAAGAGACTGAGATGGGACTGAACATGGCAAGAGGAGGAGATCAACACAAGAGAACAGAGAGCTAGTTCACTCTGCAGAAGAGTGGGAAGTAAAGTTGGGTAGGTAGGATGGGCTCAAACTCTTTAGCAAGGCATGCAATGCCCTTTTTTACAGAACAGGCCTCTGTCTTCCTCCCAGGTTCATCTCCTGGCTCTCCTCATAGCCCTTCATGGTGAGGTCCCACTGAATTACCTGGTGATCTCTTATCTTGTTACTCTCTCGTACCTCTTGCTTTTAGACAAGCTATTCCCTCTGCCTAGAATAGCTCCTGCTCATTCTTTGCTTTGTGAAGTCCATGGCTTCATCCAAGACTCTTCTCAAGTAGGTCTCCTTTAGTAAAGCCTCCTGTCTCCCATTCCTCCATACTCTGCCGTGCCCATCCCTAGCAAAGTCAGGTGCTTTTTCCTCTGTGATGGCAGAGCAACCACACCCTTCCCTCTCCTTCCCCTGTGTTGCATGATAACCTATTCACATGCTGTCTCTCCCCTCCAGACTCAAAGCTCCTCAAAAAAAGTATGAAAAACTTAGCACAGTGCCATAGAGTAGGTACTCACAACAGTTTGATAATAAATGAATAGGTGAATGAATAAATAGATTAATTAACTAATTTATTATGGGGAAATTAAAAGCTAGAGATGTTTAAGGTAAGTGATAGCAACTCTTACAGGTTCAAAGGCAGGGAAGTGGCATGATGAGAACGCTATATAAGAAAATTTAAGATGGATAATTATTGCTTTTACTTTCTTTATTGTATTATTATAATAAAACATCAAAAAGCTACAAATTTATTTTAGTCATTTATCCTTTTCCAGGTATCTCAGTCATAACAGAATAACCTTCCTGAAGCCAGGTGTTTTTGAAGACCTTCACAGACTAGAATGGCTGTATGTTTAATTTATGTGACATTTTATAGTATTAGTTTTTAGGTTCTAAAGATATATGAATGAACTAATTTTTTTCTTCTGGCTGGCAGGATAATTGAAGATAATCACCTCAGTCGAATTTCCCCACTAACATTCTATGGACTAAATTCTCTTATTCTCTTGTAAGTACTAAACTAAAGCAAGTATTTCAATTGAAGGAAAAGACATAAATAAAAATTAATGCTTAAATTTAATAACATTAAATTTGGAATGTCAAAACCCCAAAAAGTTCTTTTCAACTAACACCCATAGTGCTAACAATTTTATAAGATTTTCTGTCATCTAGAATATCAGCCAATATGAGACCATATTGAATATGGTCTCACTATCATATTTTATTGAAATGTTCTTAAGTGCATCATTGCTATATAGGCATACCTCAGAAATATTTCAGGTTTGGTTCCAGACCACCATAATAAACCAAATAGCACAATAAGACAAGTCACATAAAATGTTTTGGTTTCCTGGTGCATATGAAAGTTATGTTTACATTATTTTGTAGTCTATTAAGTGTGCAACAGCATTATGTCTAAAAAAAATACAGACTTTAATTTAAAATTATATTGTTGCTAAAAAGTGCTAACAATCATCTGAGTTTTCACTGAGTCATAATATTTTTTTCTGGTGGAGAGTCTTGCCTCTATGTTGATGGCTGCTGAGTGATTGGGGTGGTGGTTGCTGAAGGCTGAGATGGCTGTGGCAATTGCTTAAAATAAGACAGTAATGAAATTTGCTGCATTCATTGACTCTTCCTTTTACGAAAGATTTCTCTTAGTGTGTGATGCTGTTTGTTAGCATTTTACCCACAGTAGAACTTCTTTCAAAATTGGAGCCAATCTTCTCAAACTCTGCTGCTGCTTTATCAACAAAGTTTATGTAATATTCCAAATCCTTTGTTGTCATTTCAACAATGTTCATAGAATCTTCACCAGAAGTCGATTTTATCTCAAAAAACCACTTTTTTTGCTCATCCATAAGAAGCAAGTCCTCATCCGTTCAAGTCTTATCCTGAGCTGGCAGCATTGCAGTCGTATCTTCAGGCTCCACTTATAATTCTAGTTCTATTGCTATTTCTACCACATCTGCAGTGACTTCTTTCACTGATGTCTTGAACCTACCAAAGTCATCCATGAGGGTTGAAATCAACTTCTTCCAAACTCCTATTGATGTTAACATTTTGACCTCCTCTCATGAATCACAAATGTTCTGAATGGCCTTTATAATGGTGAATCCTTTCCAGAAGGTTTTCAATTTACTTGGTCCAGATCCACCAGAGAAATCACGATCTATGGCAGCTAAAGCCTTAAAAATGTATTTCTTAGATAATAAGACCTGAAATTTGAAATCACTCCTTGATCTGTGGGCTGTAAAATGGATGTTGTGTTAGCAGGCATGAAAACAGCACTAATCTCCTCGTACAGCTCCATCAGAGCTCTTGAGTGACCAGATGCCTGGTCAATGAGCAGTAATATTTTGAAAGGAATCTCTTTTTCTGAGTAGTGGCTCTCAACAGTGGGCTTAAAATATTCAATAAAGCATACTGTAAGTAGATGTGCTGTCACCTAGGCTTTGTTGTTCCACTTATAGAGCACAGGCAGAGTAGATTTAACATAATTTTTAGGGCTCTAGGATTTTCAGAATGGTAAATGAGCACTGACTTCAACTTAAAGTCACCAGTTGCATTAGCCCCTCACAAGAGAGTCAACCTGTCTTACGAAGTTTGGAAGCCAGGCACTGACTTCTCCTCCCCAGCTATGAAAGTTCTGGAGGGCATTTTCTTCCAAGAGAAGATGGTTTCATCTACATTGAAAATCTGTTGTTTAGTGTAGTCAGCTTCTTCAGTGATCTTAGCTAGATCTTCTGTATAACTTGCTGCAGCTTCTATAGTAGGACTTCCTGCTTCACCTTGCACTTTTGTGTTATAGAAATGGCTTCTTTTCTTAAACCTCATGAACCAACCTCAATTAGCTTCCAACTTTTCTTCTGCAGCTTCCTCACCTCTTTCAGCCTTTATAGAATTGACGAGACGCCCTTGCTTTGGATTAGACTTTGAGAATGTTATAGCTGTTTTGATTTTCTATCCAGACCACTCAAACTTTCTTCATATCAGCAATGAGATTGTTTCATTTTCTTATCATTCATGTGTTCATTGAAGTAGCACTTTAAATTTCCTTCAAGAAGTTTTCCTTTGTATTCACAGCTTAGCTAACTGGTGCAAGAGACCTAGCTTTCAGCCTAACTCGGCTTTTGACATGCCTTCCTCATTAAGCTTAATCATTTAATCATTTCTAGCTTTTGATTTAAAGTGAGAGATATGCAAGTCTATCTTTCACTTGAACACTTAAAGGCCATAGTAGCATTATTAACTGGCCTAATTTAATATTGTTGTGTCTCAGGGACTAGGGAGGCACGAGGAGAGGGAGATCGACACGGGAACAGCCAGTTGGTGGCGCAGTCAGAACATACACCACATTTATCAATTAAGTTTGTCAACTTCTATGAGTACAGTTTGTGGTGCCCCAAAACAATTACAATAATAACATCAAAGATCACAGCTCACCATGACAGGTATAATGATAATAATAATAAAGTTTGAAATATTGTGACAATTACCAAAATGTGACACAGAGACATGAAGTGAGCACATGATATTGGAGAAATGGTGTCAGTAGACTTGTTTGACACAAGGCTGTCACAAGCCTTCAATTTGTAAGACACACAATATCTGCAAAAGCACAAAAAGGAAAGCCCAGTAAGATGAGGTGTGCTTGTATCCATCTTAATAAAGAAATAAAATTCATTTCAAATTGCCTTTTCACTACCCATTGCTGAAGAGCATAGGCTTTTTTTTTTAGTTACAAACATTGCTGCTTCCTCCATATAATAACTACTATTTGTCAAAATTTTACTACTATCAAGTACTTTAATATAATAGGACTTACAGAGAAAAAAATTAGAGAGAGGACAACTACCGTAGATTTTTGAGTTGAGAATAATGATAATACCATGTTTGATTTAAGATGACAAAAGAACCAGAAAAATGTGACTTCTTTGTTTATTTTTGTTTTGTTTTAGAGTCCTGATGAATAATGTCCTCACCCGTTTGCCTGATAAACCCCTTTGTCAGCATATGCCAAGACTACATTGGTTGTAAGTTACTGTATATATTTTTTTAAAGAAATCAACTAAATTTTCTGTTTTTACCTAATTCATTTTGGATATCAGATTTTTTTGTAGGTCTTTTTAAAATGATAGGTGGTTAGTATTATATCACATCTCAAATTACTTTAGCATGATTTTTATATTAAACACCCCCATTATTTAAACTAAATTCTCTAAACTCTCACCAAAATAAAACATCTCAAAAAGCTACCTTGGAGCCTTGAAGAAAGACAGAAGGACTGTCACGGTGTCTACATAACATCTCTCCCTTTCCCCTACCTATCTACTCACCCATTCATTCGGTACAGAAAGACTTAGTCATTTTAGTTTCACTCCTAAATTCTGAATAATGAGAATATATTTAATATTTATTTTTTAAAGGCTAATCACAATAGAATATGTTCCATGGAATTTTTAACACAATAGCTTTGCTTGCAGCAATAAGTATCACTCCAGTATTCATCTCAATTATCCAGTAAATTTGCCTATTTAAAATACAGGTAAAAAATAAAAGAAATAACCAAAATAACTATTAAAAAGTGCAATCAGTAAACTGCACGTGCAGTATCATATGAAAACTCCCTCTGTCTCTTATTGTGGAGGAAATTCTCAAAAGTTCGTTGTTTGATTTTTAAGCTCACAGCAGATTGGAAGTACCAAATTAAAAGGAGGAGGAAAGGTTAGGATTAGAAACATTGATTGCAGTGAGCAGCGACAACCATCAACTTGACAAGTGAGAAATACTATAAAAAAGTAGCAATTCAAAATATACTAATTTGGGACACCTTAGGGAAAAACAAACATCCTAAAAATCATTGCTTTCCTGAAGAATACCTATGTCTAAGTAATTAAAAAAAAATAAAAATAAAAATAAATCGTTGCTAAGTCCAGAAGGCATTGTGGTCCGACAGTACCATACTGTGCTACACGTAGACGACAAGCTAAAGTCACAAAGGAAAGGGCAAATTAAGTTCAATATCCTTCACTGTAATTGAATTTCGTTCCAGTGAATACATTAACAGCTGTTACATGCTCAGTACTCCGAACCTAGTAATGAAACACGATTGATCAATACTTACATAAGCAAATTAGCAACTAAAAATTTGTGTACACTGGGGCCAGACGCAACTGGGAGATGTATTATGCATGTACAATAATCACCCTTTGCTTTTAAATAAGGCAGAAAAATCTACAATACTTTAGATAAAAATCAAAATGATTAAAATTTATTACTGAAAGGATGGACTTTTAAAATCTTTATTATTAAGGCTTTCATCCGTAAGTTTGAGCTGTCCAAACCAACTCATTCCGTGTGCATCTCCGATAGGGAACATTATCCTAATTTTAATGCCAGTAATAATAATGGTTTGCTTTACAAATATTCATCTCTTTTAAGACTAATTATAATACCTTTGTCTTCCATGAACTTTCATTTACCAAAGTATGAACTAGAAAATCTGACAAATTTGTTGGCCAAGATAATTTAAACTCTAATTCAGGGAAAGAACACACATAAAATAAAAAGACCATATGACAGCCCAGGAAATAACAGACAATAGATTAAAATCTTTAGTATAGTTCTTTCAAAGCAATAAGAAAACTGTAAACACTACAAAATAAAAGTTGGAAATTCAAAAAGAAATATAAGTAATAAATAAGCATATGAACAGACAGGGCAATAGCCAAAGGTGAGCAAAAGGTCAAGAAAGTAAAGTAAACTTCTATTTTGAGATGAAACTAAGCAAGTTTACTTATTGGCAGAATATTCTGAAATTTAAAAATAAATAAATAAAAGAGGAAATGTGGGGAAACAAAACAAAGAGATTCATCTAGCAACCAGTACAAAAGAAAAAGTAGACATACATAAGCAGTAA
This sequence comes from Lepilemur ruficaudatus, assembly GCA_963574885.1. Classification (NCBI taxonomy): domain Eukaryota; kingdom Metazoa; phylum Chordata; class Mammalia; order Primates; family Lepilemuridae; genus Lepilemur; species Lepilemur ruficaudatus. The sequence continues at coordinate 8,026 of CAUYRT010071362.1, forward strand.
GAGTTAATAATCTACCACCATTCATTCAGTCCATAAAAGATCGAGTAGAACCAAAAAAGGATGTGGAGAATAAATAACACAATTAATAAATTAATTGACATGTATCAAACTTCCATGCCTCTTCTCAATAACCAAACTGATTTATTTAGGACAGCAATGTGCCCAGCTAAAATACTATATTCCCAGACTTGCCTGCGTCTACATATAGCCGTGTATCTAAGTGCTGACTAGGGAGCTAGAAGAAGTGTGGAACTTCTGGAAAATATCCTTAAAGAGAATGAGGCAGACCCTTTTTTCTCCTTTCTTATCCAGAAAAAATGAATATGATGGCTTGAGCTTTAGCAACATCTTGTACCATGAAGACAAGGACATGTGAACAGTGAATATGAAAGAACAAAAAAACTAACAACTTTATAAAAGTTGGGATTTCTAACAACTTTATAAAACTACCAGCCCTGGACTGCCCAACTCTAGATTTAAAAAATCTCTGTTTATTTGTGCTACTATAGTTGGGTCCCTGTTATATGTACCTGCACCTAATCCTAATAGATGTGAAGTTGAAAGCAAAGAATGCCCAAAGAACATTCACCAAAATTGACCATATATTTTAGGACATACACATACACAAACCAAACTCAAGAAAACAGATGGAGGGATTAGCCTAAAGCAGAAGGGTCATCTCTTCCTCTGAGACTAGAAGGAGAGCAGGTGCCTACACAGGTAAGTTTATAGATGTTGGAAAGAAAGTCAAGGGATTTTCCCTCCTTCATCACCTCAATTTTCTCTGTTAAATAGGAGCCAGAAAAGCTTAAAAGGTTGGGGAAGAAGTGATAGAGGGTAAGAAGATTTGCTTATCTCAAATGCCACTAAGGGGTAAGATAGGAAGTTGAGAGAGAACAGGCAAGATTATTGTTTTTATTTTTTGTGGGGCTTTTTTGTTCATCAGATGGAAGAAGCAACGTTTTCGTTTTCGTCCAGTTAGACCATGTATAAATGGAAAAATTAAGTGATTAGGTTCAGAGGCTCATTAAGTGGGAAAAGTGGTGGTCTAGACATGCAGTAGAAAAATACCCCTTGCCAACTCCCCTTAGAGCTTGGAGCTAGGGAGCAAGAAGCAGGTTTTTTTGTTTGGTTGGTTGGTTGGGGTTTTTTGCTTCAGGTAGTATGTATGCTGAAAACCAAATTCCTAGTACCAAAGACTAAAACTAATTTTAGGAAGAAAGTCAAAGCAAATTTATTATACAACTCTAGGTTGAAATAAACTCGAAAGTAAACTAACACTTTAATCAAATGTTCCTAATTCGTGCCTCAATGTGTGCCTCTTTTTGATTTTTACAAATTCGTAAATTAGTACTGACAAATATTTTTGCCAGCTTAACAGAAAACAAAGTTACATATGTAGCTAAACAAGAATATCAACACATCTTAGTAAGAGCATTTTGTGAGGCTTAAGAGAGCATCACCACCTGGTGGTAGATTCATGGAAATGGTTCGCAATGAAACAAGAAATCGGCCATTCTTTGACACTGACAACATAAGTTATGAGAGGCCAAAAGCCTTGGCCAAACCTAAGATGGAAAAAGGAGTACTATAAGTGGTTAGTTTCCAACTTAACAGAATAACAGGAATTCTTCTTTGGAAGTGTCATGTAGAATCAAGATTTAAGATCCTAATACAATATCTCATATAGTACAGAAGTCTTGCCTGCAAAATTATTGAGATATGGTATATTGCCTCTGATAAATACCTATAGTAATAAGAAGCTTATTCTCTGGACACCATAGGTTGCTAGAGAGACTTAAATTTAGCTTAAATACGAAATTTTTTGTGTCTTTCAATCAATAAATCTAATTTTGCAATATAATGCAACATAGAAAAAATATTTTACAGCCTGATTTCAAATATATCCCTCTTATTTTGCTCTACTGTGTTATAAATACACCCTGTATTCTTCTATTGACTTGATTTCTACATCCTTTGCATACTGGTCTTTCAGGTCTTCCAGATATGTTTTGATCTGTAGACATCTCTTTTTAATGCAAGGCCTGAAATAAAACTGACTGTCCCACGTGTAGCCCAGCCAGCAGAATATAGGTACTTCTATAATGTTGCCCATGTTTCCCTTGTAGATTTTAGTAGCTTTATCACACTTCTGCTTGTATGTTTTAGTGGCAGTTATTCCCGATAGCTATATGTTATAATATGTGGTGACCAGTAAACTGAGTGTTGGGATAGACTGAGTAGATTTTAGGGCCAGCTTTTACTTTTGAAAGTCTATGCCTAAACCTCAGCCAACGTTCTGCCCTGCTCTACAAACTTTCACCATATGCCTATTAATAAGATAAAAGAAGAGCCAGCCTGGTCAATAGCAAGACCCCATTTCTACAATGAATAAAAAATTAGCTGGATGTGGTGGCACACACCTGTAGTCCCAGCTACTTGGGAGGCCAAGGCAGGAGGATCACTTGAGCCCAGGAGTTTGTGTTTGCAGTAAGCTATGATGATGCCACTGCACCCTAGTCCAGGAGACAGGAGACCCTGTCTCAAAAAAAAAAAAAAGCATCAATAAAAGACTAGCTTCATGATAACCATAAAGAAGACACAATAAAACATAAAATTTTTAATAAATTTTAATACTCAGACCAGACTTCTTACGGTAACGTAGTGTCAGACAGCAAGGGAGCTCTAGGACGATCTGCACATACGCAGCACCTGGAATTGAGAGTGGAGAGCCAAGTGCAGCCTGTTGTCACCCCACTGCACTGGCCTTTGTGACGACACAAAAAAGCAAACAAGAGTGTTTCCAGGACTAAAAGATTATTGAGAATTTTTTTCTGGGGAGTGACCATGCTAGGGAGGTAGGAGCTAAATGGTGTTTCGGCAGTAGCAGCTTCTTTAGCAAAATAGCATCACACCACTTAGGGAAATGCCATTGGTAACTCTGGGCAACTATTTAATATGGTTCAATATTAGATATTGGTTAATAAATTTTTTACCTAACAAGCATTTTCAATTTGACTTCTCATTCTCTTGGGTTTCTCAGAATAATATATTATACATGCCCATATGAACACATGACACAGATGTAACTCAAAACATTTTTATTAACATAGGAAAAAACAGTAAATATACATATATATGTAATTTCAGCTGTCATATAAGTGGCTACAAGTGAGAGTTTATGTGAAATAAGCAGTATGTGAAGAAAACATATTTTATTAGAAGGTAAATAATTCTCAGCCAATTTATTTCTGCCTATGATTAAAATTTAGCTTTATCGTGTTTTATCTTTGTGTTCCAGGGACTTTGAAGGCAACCATATCCATAATTTAAGAAATATGACTTTTATTTCCTGCAGTAATTTAACTGTTTTGTAAGTAATATTTTATGCTTTTGAAGTAATATTGTATCCCCTTACAAACAAAATGAATCATTTATGTGGACAGAAACTAACAGAAATATGCATAGTAATTATGACAAATGTTCACTCTCTACTTGAAGTTTGTTGACACTGAAGTACATGAAGTTCAAACCAAGGATAATCACAGATTTATGCTTCTATCTGAGCCTCCAAAAAACAGGGTGACCACAGTTTTAAACATACATGAATCATCAAAATGGCATTGTATTATCTGAGATGTGTTTTTCTCAAAGTTAAGTAATACACAGATCCATTTTAATGGAAAAAAAATTATCATAGAACACCAAGAATCTGTCCTTGTATTGCAGCTTGAGAAACACTAAATTGAAGTCTTAGACTATAAAAATATTTACCCTTTGCAAATTGTTACTGCAAAAATTAAGTTTTTCTTTATCATTGTCATAAACAAAGTTAGTTACAATCAAAATTTAAAAAAAAACACTGCAGAATGCTCACACCCCTGAGGATATAATTATGGGCACCAGGATAAACCTTAGAATGTTACTGAGTGTAATTTCTCCTTGTGCCTCTCTGGCTTATTTTAAACTCACGTTCCCTTTTTGGTGGAAGTAAAGGATGTTCGGGCTTCCTTCAATATAAAAATCCAACTCTCCCATTCACAGCTTATTTTTCCAGAACATTTTTCAAGCTGTGGGTTGCAACACACAGGTAGTTGATGAAAGCAATGTAGCACAATCAGTTTAGTATGCCTTAACCAGCTTTTTTAAATGAAATAGAATTGAATTGAATAGATTATATCAGAGTGCAATTGCAGATAAGTTTATTGTTTCATGAGTCTTGGGTTGTGAGTGTGTGTATTTTATGCCCAACATAAAATAAATTTTTTACTCTGTGTTGCTATGGGAAAATTTTGATATCATTATCCTAAAATACATAGGACCCCCATGTATAAGCAGTGCGATAGCTACCCCTGATACAACAGTGTATTTCCTTGAATGATGCCCCCCATTCCAATGGGATCCAGTGAGTTCCAGTTGGAACTCTCTGCTGAGTGAGTTCAGCAATCTTCAGCTACAGGATGCTTTCTATCAGAAATGCAAAATAGTTCATACCAATAGCCCAAAGGAAACCAAATTGCACCTAAAGGACACAGACCAAATAGATATCTGAAAAACTTAGAATTTCTTTTCTATTCTACTTGTATTTGTTTTTAAGGAAGCTTCTTTATGAAGAAATCATTTGTGGATAGCCTCTTGGCAGGTGTTGTGCTTTTACAGTCCCAGCATACTGGGGAAAGGTGGTAATGGTTTGGAGTGCAGGGAAGAAATAAATACCTAAGGATAGGACAAGGCCAACTTGAAGGCATGTCACACAATGTTTAAAGACTTGGAAACCCTTTGAAACTTTCCTATGAGTTGGTCCGTTATGCTAGCTGATAACACATGATATCAGTGCAGAAATGAACTGTCAAGAGTTAGTCTGCTTCAGCATCCCAAACTAGAGAGATTCTTCTGAATTAGTCCAGCTAAGATCACACTTCCTTAGGAAGCTCCACCCTAAATCACATCAACTACCAAATACGTATTAGTGCTATGGTGTGTGTAGTAGTTTGACAGACATGATACACAAAGTGAAGAGATGAGCCTAAAACAGCTCCTTCTGCTCCTGGTTGCAAGATATTCAGTCTATATTCTGAAGAGTTAGGGTTTCTGCTATTTCTCTTGCAAAGCTCTCCCTTATTTCACTTAAAATTTTGAATTAGACCTTATTATTATAATCATTAAAAGATTTGGGAAATTTAAGATTAAAACCAAATTGGATAATTTGTCATACTACTTCAAAATATCTTGATGTGAAAATGCACTGTCTATTCATTATATTTGCTTTTGCAGGCTGTTAATAATTCATGTACGAGTTACCTCAAGAAGTTACAATGTGTTTTTCTTTTTACTTTCAGGGTAATGAGGAAAAATAAAATTAATCACTTAAATGAAAATACATTTGCACCTCTCCAGAAACTAGATGAATTGTAAGTTTGACTGAACATATATTGTTATGAATTTTTTTCTACTGTTTTATTTCATATTTGGTATACATATGTTTATACATTTAAGAAATATTATCTCCTCTTTCCAGGCTTTGTTTATTAATCTATATACCTCAGAATATAGGTATAAAGGAATAAAGGAATTCAGATAGCTGACAAAAATATACAGAACATAAAAATATAAAATAAATATTTGAAGACAGTAAAGGAAACAGAGCTGTAGAGAAGGAATGAAGCCAGTGTAAAGTTAATAAATTAAATGCATCCTATACCACTCTGTTCCACTGCGAGAGTGGGACAGCAAATTTGTCTTTAAGGACCCTGACGGTTAGGACTCAGAGACCATACGATTAAAAGATATCACTTTGGTCATTCTGGCAGGGAAGAATAATCTTAGATCCATAAGGAAATTAGACACTGCTGTGAATAATACCCCTACCTGTAATAATGGAAGAGAGATATGTTAAAACAGTTATTTGTATAATGCCCCATTTTTAATATCAAGGACTTTATTCCAATAAGCATTAAAACAATTCAATGATGAACCAAAACCTTGTGGTGCAAGCACATTGTAGTTGATTGTCAGAACAAAACAGATGTAGAACAATGGATGAAGTACATATTCTTCAGACAATTCTTTATTTTTTAGTATCAATTTTCTGGAAAGAATATGGCGTGTGAACAGATCTATATGTTTTGACAATTAGCTGTGCAGAAAATTGAACTAAGCTACAAGGTCATACTATGTTAGGCAGACCCTCTACACATGCGTGAGATGACACTCAAAGTATCCTGCCCCAGGAGAATATGACATCCTGTGTGTATCAGCTGTGAAAGAAACTTGCACTTATAATAATACACTTCCATTTAATAGTCCCAAGCAAAAGAAACCCAAGCAAAAGAAAAAATTAAGGTTTCAAATCATATTCCTAGTCTAATACAGAAAGAGAGAGAGAGAATGAGAGAGAGAGAGAGAGAGAGAGAGAGAGAGAGAGAGAGAGAGAGAGAGAGAGAAGGAAGGGAAAGGAAGGGAAGAATGGGTACAACACATATATTAATTAGAATTAGAAAACTGGATCAATTAAAACCAGATCAAATACCATCAAGTATTTGTCTCCAAAGGAGTGATAAAACGGGATAAAATATTTTTATATTTCCCCATTTTACTCCTTTTTTTAAAAGTCTTAGACTTCTGGTAATTAATATAACTCACCAATTACATTGTTGAAAAGTTGTATAATGGTTTCCTAATGAATTTCAGAACAATGAATAAAGTCTTAAGAAAATAATATGACATGTTTGCAATTATTTCCCTAGGGATTTAGGAAGTAATAAGATTGAAAATCTTCCACCGCACATATTTAAGGATCTGAAGGAGCTGTCACAATTGTAAGACTGATATTAACTTTGCCACTTCATTTCTTTATTTTATTATTTTTTAAGTTGTAGTAAAATTCACATAACATAAAATTAGCCATTTTTAAATGTACAGTTGAATGGCATTAACTGTATTCACATTGTTACACAACCATCATCACCAGCCACCTCCAGAATTTTTTCATCTTGCAAAATTGAAACTCTGTAACCATTAAACACTAACTCCCCATTCACCTTTCCCCTTTGCCCCTGGCAACCACCATTCTACTTTCTGTCTCTATGAATTCAACTACCCTAGGTACATCATATAAGTCAAATAATAGGATATTTGTGTTTTTGTGACTGGCTTATTTCACTTAGCATAATGTCTTCAAGGTTCACCCGTGGTATAGCGTAAGTCAGAATTTCTTTCCTTCTTACGGCTGAATACTATTTCATTGTGTGTATATAATACATTGTGTTTATCAATTCATCCATTAATGGACCCTTGGGTTGCATGCATCTTTTGGATATTGTGAATAATGCTGCTATAAACATAGGTGTACAAATATCTGTTCAAGTCCCTGCTTTCTTTCAATTTGGGGGGGTATATAACCTCAGAAGAAGAATAGCTGGATCATGCAGTACTGTAATTCTGTTTTTAGTCTACGTTTAATTCTGCTTTCCATAGGAGTTATACCATTTTACATTTCCACTAGCAATGCACACTGGTCCCAATTTCTCCACATCCTCCCAACCTTTGTTATTTTCTGGGTTTTTTTCATAATGGCCATCCTGTGAATGTGAAATAGTATCACATTATGGTTTTGATTTGCATTTCTCTAGTGATTAGGGATGTTGAGTATTATTTCACATCCTTATTGGTCATTTGGATATCTTCTTAAAGAAAAATCTATTCAGGTCCTTTGTCCGTTTTCTAATTGGATTGTTTGGTTTTGTTGTAGTTGAGTTGTAAGGGTTCTATATATATTCTTGATATTAACCTCTTTTCAGATATATGATTTGTGAATATTTTATCCCATTGTATGGGTTGTCTTTCCAGTTGTTCTTTGATTCACAAAAGGTTTTAATTTTGATTTAGTCCAGTTTTCCTATTTTTCCTTCTGTTGCTCATGCTTTTGATGTCATATCAGAAATGGCGCCAAAGGTCATTGATGTCATGTCATGACAATTTCTCCTATGATTTCTTCTAAGAGTTGCATAGTTCTAGTTTTTAAATTTAGGTGTTTAGTACATTTTGAGTTAATTTATGTGCATAGTGTAAGGTAAAGGTCTAAGTTCATTCTTCGGCATGTGGATGTGCAGTTTTCCCAACACAGTATGTTGAAAAGACTGTTCTTTCCCTATTGAATGGCCTTGGCACCCTTGTTGAAAATTATCTGACCATATATGTATGGAGTTATTCTGGCCTCATTATTCTATTCCATTAGTCTATGTGACTGTCTTTATGCCAGTACCACACTGTCTGATTACTGTAGCTTTGTAGCAAGTTTTGAAATCAAATAGTGTAAGATCTCTGTTTTCAAGACTCTTTTGTTTCTATTTGGGCTCCCTTGGATTTCCATATGAATTATAGGATGGATTTTATATTTCTGAAAAAATGTCAATGAGATTTTAATAGAGATTACCTTGAATCTGTGGAACATTTTTGGCAATATTGATGTCTTAACAATATTAAGTCTTCTGATCCATGAACACAGGATATCTTTCCTTTCATTGGTGTCTTCTTTAATTTCTTTCAGCAACATTCTGCAGTTTACAGGGTACATATCTTTCCCCTCTGTGGTTAAGTTTATTGAAATATTTTATTCTTTTGATGCTATTGTAAATGGAATTATTTTCCTAATTTCCTTTTTGGATTGTTCATTGTGTATAGAAACACATCTGATTCTTGTGTGCTGGTTTTGTATCCAGCAACTTTGCTGAATTTGTTTATCAGTTCTAACAGGGTTATTTTTGTTATTGTTAAATCTTTATGGTATTCTACATATAAGACCACATCAACTGTAAACAGAAATAATTTTTCTTTTTCTTTTCCAATTTGGATGCCTTTTATTTCTTTTTCTTCACTAATTGCTCTGATTAGGACTATGTTTAATAGAAGTGGTAAAAGAGGCACCCTTGTCTTGTTTTTGATTTTAGAGGAAATCTTTTGGTCTCTCACCATTAAGCATATTAATTATATATTCTCATATATGTTCATATATGTCTTTTTTGTTTGTTTGTTTTTTTGAGACAGAGTCTCACTCCATCGCCCCAGCTAGAGTGCAGTGGCATCATGATAGCTCACTACAACCTCACACTCCTGGGCTCAAGGGATACTCCTGCCTCAGCCTCCCAAATAGCTGGGACTACAGGTGTGCATCTCCATGGCTGGCTAATTTTTTATATTTTTAGTAGAGATGGGGTCTTGCTCTTGCTCAGGCTTAGGTCCTTTTTTATGTGAAGTAGTTTTCTTCGATTTCTACTTTATCGAGTTCACCTCATTTCTTTTATACAACTCATTTTTCATTGCCATTCTTCCTCTCTTTCCTTCTTTCTTTAACAATGGCTCCCCCAGGAGTTCTCTTCATCCCCCACCGAACTAATGGTCTAACAGTGAGTAAATTTTTTGAAAGAGACCTTTTTCTGAGAAATTTCCTTTAATCAATGATTCTTGTTTCAAAGTGTTGTTTTACAACTTCTGAAGTTGTCTCTCTTTAAATTTAGCTTTAAATTCCCTTTAAAGAGGTGCACACCTATAATCTCAGTGACTTGAGAGGCTGAGGCAGAAGGATCCATTGAGTGCAGGAGTTCGAATCATGCCAGGGCAACATAGCAAGACCCCCATCTCTAAATAAATAAATAAATAAATTCCCTTTAAAGTCTACTTTTCATTTCATGTTTCACAAAACACTAGTACAATATGTCACTCTTTGACATAAGATTCATTGTCAAAGGCATGTAGCATGAATTCATTAATTTAACTTTTGATTTACTTAATGAGATTATTTTATTTCATCATATTTAAACCACTTCTGATCCTAGGCAAGATGTGAAATAGTTATGACTTTCTCTGGATACCCTTCCACTTCTCTGGCGAGAGTCCTTTATTAACAGCTCTACCTCCATACACATGTTGCATTAGCTGTTGCTCTATCACTCTCACAATTATAGAATACTTACTACCATCCTGGCACTGTTCTGTGTGTTGTATCTCACTAATTCACTTAAATATACAATCAACCCTATAAGCCAAGTGCTATTACTATACTTTTTATTTGACAAACAAAAAGTCATATGCATTTATCATGTGCAACATGATGTTTGAAATATGTCTATGTTGTGGCATGGCTAAATTGAGCTAATGATATATGCATTATCTCACATACTTAACCCTTTTTTGTGGTGAGAACATTTAAAATCTACTCTTTTAACAATATTCAAGAATATAATACATTGTTATTGGCTATAGTCATCACGTTGTACCATAGATTTCTTAAACTTATTCCCCCTTTCTAGCTGAAATTTTGCACCTTTTGACCAACATATCCCAATCCCTCCCTCACTGCCCCTGGTAACCGCCATTCTACTCTCTACTTCTGTGAGTTCAACTTTTTTAGATTCCACAAATGAATGAGATCATGGAGTATTTGTCTTTCTGTGCCTGACTTATTTTACTTAATATAATGTCCTCCAGGTTCATCCATGTTGTTGCAAATGACAGAATTTCCTTCTTTTTCAAGGCTGAATAGTATTTCATTGTGCATATATATATATATATATATATATATATTTTTATCCATTCATCCTTTGGTGGACACTTGGTTTGATTCCATACCTTGGCTATTATGAATAATGCTGCAGTGAACAGCAGCAGATATATCTTCAACATACTGATTTCATTTCTTTTGGATATATAACAAGTAGTGCGAATGCTGAATGATGTGATGGTTCTATTTTAATTTTTTGAGGAACCTCCATACTGTTTTACATAATGAATGTGCTAATTTACATTCCAACCAGCAGTGTGCAAAGATAACCTTTTCTTCACATCCTCACCAGCATTTATCTTTCATCTTTTTGATAAAAGCTATCCAAAAAGCTGTGAGGTGATATTTCATTGTGGTTTTAATTTGCACTTCTCTTATGATTAGTGCTGCTAAGCATTTTTTCAGATACCTCTTGGTCATTTGGCTATCTTCTCTTGAGAAATGTCTATTCAGGCCCTTTGTGTATTTTTTAACCAGGTTATTTGTTTTCTTACTGAGTTGTTTGAGTTTCTTATACATTTTGGATATTAATCAGATATTTGGTTTGCAAGTATTTTCCACCACTCCATAGATTGTCTCTTCACTCTGCTGATTGGATGTGAAGAGGCTTTTTAGTTTGATGTAATTGGATTTGTCCATTTCACTTTTGCTGCCTGTATTTTGGGGGCCATATTTAAAAAATCATTGCCCAAACCCATGTCATGAAGCTTTCCCCCTGTTTTCTTCTTCTTCTGCTTTATATTTTATAGTTTAAGCCTTTAATCCATTTTAAGTTGTACTACACATTTTTTTAATGTTTAAAAGTCACCCAAAATCAACAGATATTACAAGTAATTTTCAAAAATGACTTATTGCTGCCTTTTTTAAAAAACAGGAATCTTTCCTATAATCCAATCCAGAAAATTGAAGCAAATCAATTTGATTATCTTGTCAAACTCAAGTCTCTGTAAGTATTCACATATGGCAATAGTTTTATCATTAAATTGTTATTTAAATACTAATTATGCATATTTTTATAGATTCTTTCAAATCATAAGCTTTATTTCCAGGATATAAAGCTATATATTTCCAGGAGTTAAGCTCCACAAAAACAAATAAGATGAGTGCTTGCTGGGCTATAACAAACAGACAGCTATTACAGCTATTGTCTTACATATTTACAAACTAAAAATTAAATAACGATGAATCATTTTATATTTTTCGATTAAACACCAGGAGCTTATATTGGATTGTTTGCTTTGACCCTCTAAATGCATGTGGGCATATTCATTACTCCATTAGTACTGGACATTTAAGAATTTGTTACAGACATCCTTTACCCCAAGATGAAATATTCTAGATTATATAAATGATTACTTGCACCACAAAAAAAGAGACAAAAATTCTGTTAGGGTCTATGAATTGCCTTAAAAAGATAAGCTTCAGTTTATTTAAGTGTTCCCTCAGTAAAATGATGCTTTATTAGAAAAAATGTATTACTTGAAAATTATTAGAAAAATTTCAAAGATATAAAACTCTTCTGCTATTGTAATATTATCCAAAGAATAATGCTTATTAATTTATTCCACAAATATTTATTAAGTATCTAGTATACACGAAGCACTGTGCCACGATCTGTGAGGATCCAAAAAAAGTCAAATAAGAAAGATAATATGCATATAAATAACATAATCAAAAAAAGGAGAAATTAAGGAAGTGTCTAGGGTAGGCTAACTATGAATATTTCTTTGAGATTAACTGTTACCTAAAACACATTTTATTAAATTATCTTTCACAAAAACTCACTTTATTATACTATGTATAACACATATTCTTTTGATTGATTATAAATTTGGCATTTTTAGCAGCCTAGAAGGAATTGAAATTTCAAATATCCAGCAAAGGATGTTTAGACCTCTTATGAATCTCTCTCACATGTAAGTAGATGGTTTCTTTTGTTCTTCACATTGATTTTAATCTTTTTGTTTCCACATGTATTGTGATAATATATCCATACCCAATGCATCTAATCAATAATGTTTCCTACTAATTTGACTGCTATAGACTGAATGTTTGTGTTTCCCCAAAATTCATACATTGAAATCCTAATTGCAGTGTGATGGTATTAGGAGGTTGGGCCTTTGGGAGGTGATTTGGTGATGAAGGCAGAGCCTTCATGAATGGGATTAGTGCCCCGCGAAAGAGACTTCAGAAACCTCCATTACCTTTCCACCATGTGAAGACATAGCAAGATGATGACCATCTGAGTACCAGAAAGCAGGCCTTCCCCAGACACTGATTATTCTGGCACCTTGATCTTGGACTTCCCAGCATCTGCAACTGTGAGAAATACATGTTTGTTGTTCAAGCCACAGTCCGTGGTATTTTTGTTATAGCAGCCCAAACAGACTAAGACATGTCTAACCAATAATTAGCTCTTAAAACTTTGATATTAGATGGGGTGATTTTTGGATTTCCATAGTATGGTAGAAGATTTCAAGGAGATTTCTTGATTATCAGGAAACATGAGTAAGGGAAGAACCCATTAAATCTTGTTAGATGTTCTCGTCAGCTCTGGGTACTGTCCACAGATATAGATGTTTACCCAATGAGCTAGTAAATTGTATACATGGTACAAGTGCTATCTGATGAAGAAGCAGGAATTTCTGTAATATAAAATAATTATAAATAAATAATTGCTGTAAATAAAGGAAGAGAAGAAGAAATCCCCCTCAGTGAAAATTGTCCCCAGTGTCAGGGCGTGATTGGAGTAAGTGTGCACAGATGAAATGATAAATGTTGAAAAGTCTTTTATTCAAATAGTGTGTTTGGTTGTACCTTTGAATACATTTTTTATGTAGAAACATTTTTTACTTGAATACAATCTTGTAGCAGGTATTAGAATGATCCATACCATGGTAATTAATTTCCAATCATTTAGAAAGTGTCTTTTCAGCCATCATCAACTCTATAATCTTGCTTATATTTTAAGTCTAACACAGGACACTGGTTTTGTTTTCCATAATTTCTCAGAGAGAATGCATATAAAAGATTGCCTGCTTGCACACATAAAACAATCTGACTAACTTAAACAAAAGAGAATTTATTGGGAGAAAATGATATGGCTCACAAAATCTAAGGAACAACTAAAGGAACAGACTTGAAATGGGCAAAAACTGTGGCGGCAAGAGTTAAACAGCAGTCTTACCCATGCACTGCTGTAGTTATCCACTCAACTCTCATTCAGTAAGATCCAGAGTTCCAGGAGAGAAAGTCTAATTGGTCTTGCTTAGAGCACTTACCTGCTGTGGTCTAAGGGAGAGCCTCCTCTCAAGGGCCCACTGTGACTTCTCATAGAGTGAAGAAGTGATTCCCATGAAGGAAATCAGGACACTATTACCAGAAGGGTGACTGTATGCCAGACAGCCAAACCAACAAAGAAATATCTCTTATAATTCTGTTGATAAAAGCAAAACTTCAGCCTGAGACACATAAAGCAAAGTGAAATAGCAATCAACACTCTTTCCTTCCTCATGCTCTGCTCTCTTCTTCTTAATAGTTCCCAGAGAAAATGGATATATAACAGGATGGAAATATCAGCACGTGATCTTGAATTTGACAGGACAAATTGTAATCATCAAGTTTCTATCTTTTATTACTGTAACTCTTTATACTATAAAGATCATTTATATTTTTTGTCAGAACACATGGCTTTGGAGGCAAATAGATCTCATTTGAATCCCAATTTTTTCATTTTCTAGAAAATTTCCTGGCAAATAATTTGACTCCACTGAAGATTCATCTCCTATGGTGATGCTAATATACCTTCCTCATGGAGTTCATTTGAGAATTTATTCCTGATATCTAGAAAATTCTCAACAAATGGTATTGGTGTTAGTGGTAACATAGTAGTAATTATTTATTAATATTATCCAGGTGATATTTTTATCAACAAGAGAGGGCTCTCTGTTGATGAAATAATTCACTAAGCAAATATTTACTGTACTCTTTATTATGTATCAAAATCTAGTGTGAGGCCAGCAAGCATATAAAAAAATGCTCAATGTCTCTAATCATTAGGGAAATGCAAATCAAAACCACAATGAGATATCACCTAACTCTAGTGAGATTGGCCTTTATCAAAAAAATCCCAAAACAACAAATGCTGGCGAGGATGTAGAGAGATGAGAATATTCTTACACTGTTGGTGGGACTGCAAATTACTGCAACCTCTGTGGAAAAGAATTTGTAGATACCTCAACGAGCTACAAGAAGAACTACCATTTGATTCAGCAATACCACTATTAGGCATCTACACAAAGGAACAAAAGACATCCTATAATAAAGGCATCTGCACCTGAATGTTTATTGCAGCACAATTCACTATAGCAAGGCTGTGTAAACCACCCAAGTGTTCATCAATCCATGAGTGGATTAATAAAATATGGTATATGTACACAATGGACTACTACTTAATTATAAGAAACAATGGTGATCTAGCACCTCTTATGTTTTCCTGAATAGAGCTTGATTGAGCCCATCCTCCAAAATGAGGTATCACAAGAATGGAAGAATAGGCACCACTTGTACTCGCCATCAAACTGGTACTGACTGATCAACACTAAGGTGCTCACACAGTAGTAATATTCTTGGGGGTAGGGGGGCTGGGCGTAGGTAAACTCACAAATAATGGACAGGGTGAGCACTGTAGGGGGGGAAAGGGCGTGTCTCAAATCATGGTTGGGATGTGGCAAAGTCATAACATGTAACCAAAATGTTTGCACCCCCATAATTTCCTGAAATGAAAAAAAAATCTAGTGTAAGCCATAGGCATGTTAGCAAGTAGTTACAAAGAACAGTGTAACCTCTATAACAGAAAAGTCATAGGAGCACAGAGGAGAAAACATTAACTCTTCCCCTGAGAGTTAAAAGGCAAGAAAAGTTACGGCTCCAATAGGAGTTACATAACATGCATTTACATTTGCTAGACTCTGAGAACCCAATGAAAATTTCTCTGGATAGGTTCATTTTGTTGATCACATACTAAGTTTATATTCTAATACATGTCTAACACTTGTATATTCATTATGCCTATTTGTTATTTTCACCGACACATTCTTTTACAGTGAAATCAAGTTAATGAAAGTTAAATTGATGTTTAAAGTTTCAGAATTCCTATTGTTTTACACTCCTCTGAGTGTCCTATTAAAACATTTTCTTTCTACAGAGATAATGTACACAACCAATATTAATTTATGGTGACACTGAATTGAATTTAAAATCTTATTTTACCTTCTCTTTGTACACCAGATATTTTAAGAAATTTCAGTATTGTGGATATGCACCTCACGTTCGCAGCTGTAAACCAAACACGGATGGAATTTCATCTCTGGAGAATCTCTTGGCAAGCATCATTCAGAGAGTATTTGTGTGGGTTGTATCTGCAGTTACCTGCTTTGGAAATATTTTTGTCATTTGTATGCGACCTTATATCAGGTCTGAAAACAAGCTGCATGCCATGGCAATCATTTCTCTCTGCTGTGAGTATTTCCTGGTTAAAGATGAATTATAGTTTTGAAATAGAAAAAAAAAACAGTGCTATTAGAAAACAAATTCTGCGAGTGGTAGAATTATGGGATTTAACATTTTTTTCCTTTTCATTTGTATGTTGTTTTTATAATTTTCTATGATGAAAATAGAATTACTTTAGTGATAAGAAAGAAATAATTTTTTAAAACAGGAAAATTATGTCACATTACACAGATTAATGAAGCTCTCATTCGCTGGTTTGCTCTCATACAGTGGCTCCAAAGGCACAATATTTTGTTAATGCATCTAAAATCTTTTACTACAGTTATAAAATTGCAAACCTCTATGGTCACATTTTTACATCCAGAGCTGTATTTACTTTTTTGTTTGCATGTGCAGTTCATAGACACTGACTTAATAGCTAGTTGTTTTTCTGGTTTCTAAGATACTGGAATCTTTTCCATTCATAACCTAAAATATGTAAGTAAGAAAATACTTTCAGATAGTAGTAATTCCTTTTTAAAAAGTTGTCGAAATGTGATTGCAAAGTATTATGTTAAATAGGAACTACAAAAGAAAAAAGCAAGAAACAGGACGTTTGTAGTCTGGGTCAGGTGGCCTAGAATTTTATCCATATTGCCTCAAGTAAACGAGCATCAATCTACTCCGTGTTCCACTTTTTTACATATGCAGTCTCATATACGACCCGCACCCTTGTTCAAAGTCTGTCTAATTGTTTTTTCCACTGCAAGTTACAAAATAAATAGAACTCAGAAATTCTATTGTTAGTTACAAAATTTTGGATAAATTCAATTTCCCCAGTGAAGGCTAGAATATAACTTCAGAGTTAAAGGATTAGAATCAACCTTATAATTTATACAGTGATTTTAGGGACCTGGTGTAGAATACTTGCACACTGAAAAAAATCTCACCTTCTTTCTGATATGTAATGTAATGTAAAAAGCAAATATGCCAAATAGGGTATCACATTGAGAGCTAATGTTCAGGATGGGAGAGCCTAAAAAGAGACCGAGAAAGATGTAAAAATAGAAAGAGAGAAGCAGACAAAACAATTTTGCTTAGACCAGCTCTGGTGAGTCATTTCAGCCCTTCAAAATTGTACCGACTGCAAAGCAGTTCATAATTATTCATATCTTCTAAATTATAGGCTTCAAAATTCATAGTCATTACTCTATCACAGGAACTTCTGAATTACTTTCTTTGAGATTTTGAGTGATGTCCCTAGCTTGTTGAACTGGAAGAATCTCAGTGGAAGCGCTGACTCAAATAATGTGATCCTCATCTAGGTCCCCAATTGAATGCTCAACATAATTGCATTTTATTCATTTGTTTAACACTTCTAGGGAACGGGTCTAGAATGGAGAACAAAAGAGACAATATCTCCACACTTATAGACTTGCATTTTAAAGGAAAAAAAGAAATGATTGTATAGTTAACTGTAGAGACTGCTATGAAAGCGGTTACCAGAGAGAGTTGACGAATAGGTCCTCATCCATAAATGAATTCTTAGGAGAATAAAAATTACCTTTTCCCAAGGTAGAAAAACTTGGCTATTTTTCCTAATACTAAAAATATTATTGTTTATTGATAATTCCATTATACCTATTTATTTTTCTAAATTTGTGAAACTTTCTGACCCCTCTAGGTGCCGACTGCCTAATGGGAATATATTTATTTGTGATAGGAGCCTTTGACCTGAAATTTCGTGGAGAATACAATAAGCACGCTCAGCTGTGGATGGAGAGTATTCATTGTCAGCTCGTGGGGTCTTTGGCAATTCTGTCCACAGAAGTATCGGTTTTACTTCTAACATTTCTGACATTGGAAAAATACATCTGCATTGTGTATCCTTTTAGATGTTTGAGACCTGGAAAATGCAGAACAATTACAGTTCTGATTCTCATTTGGGTTATTGGGTTTATAGTGGCTTTCATTCCACTGAGTAATAAAGAATTTTTCAGAAACTACTATGGCACCAATGGAGTATGTTTCCCTCTTCATTCAGAAGTTACAGAAAGTATTGGAGCCCAGATTTATTCAGTGACAATTTTTCTTGGTAAGAATCTCTATGTTACAAGCCCTTTCATTTAAATGCTGGAATAACTCACAATATGAAACTCATTATACCTTCTAATGCTCAAAAATTTTTATTTCAGATCTTCTAATCAGTTCTTCTCAGTAAGGGGGGGAGGGTAGTGAATTCATTCTGTCAGAATCCCCAACAGGAATTTTTCCCCCAAATTATACCTTTATCATATAAATTCCAACCCGACACAGCCTAATAAAGAGCACTAAGCACTTGTATTTCGTGTTTTCACCCTAAAAATACTAAGCCAAATATAAATTGGCTCTTTGCCTTTATAATATAAACATCATGGTATTCATTATCTTTTCAAAGTCTTGTGTAGCCACACACAAGCACACACACACACTCTTTGGCTTAAGAGTATACATACAAGTGTTCTAAACCAGCAATGTAAAAATATTCCCAAAGCACAGCACAAAGTAATTCCATTTTGGAAAAAAAAAAAATCACTGATACTAGAAAGTTTAAAGGCCCAAATATTTATTGAATTACTACCATTTAAGTAGTAATAATTAATATTAATTTTAAAATTAATTAATTTAATTAATATTAATATGCCATTTTAAAATTAAGCATTTCATCATTCATTCAACAAACTTTAGCATAAAAAAATTCATTATTTTTGTGCACCTTAATAATTCTTTATGAAGAACAAAAAAATGCATGCTATTTTTTTTGTATCTTTAATAATAGTACCTAAGGACATGTTTTATTTATATGTTTTGAAAAAAGTTTTCATATACAGTAATAATATTCCTTGTGTTCTAAATAGGTATTAACTTGGCGGCATTTATCATCATAGTTTTTTCCTATGGAAGCATGTTTTACAGTGTTCATCAAAGTGCCATAACAGCAACTGAAATACCAAATCAAGTTAAAAAAGAGATGATACTTGCCAAACGTTTTTTCTTTATTGTATTTACTGATGCATTATGCTGGATACCCATTTTTGTGCTAAAATTTCTTTCACTGCTTCAAGTAGAAATACCAGGTACAATTTTTTTTTCATAAAGATATAATAAATCTATTTGTGTAGTGTTCTTCTAAGAAAGACAATTAAGATCCTCAACATTAACCAATTTTAAGAATTATAAGTCAGGGTTGTATGTACTTAAGGCTCTGCTCATCAATAATGTTTAGTGGGAAGAAACTGTTTCATTTTTTCCATAAATGCCTAATGACACAATTATTATTGGGACAAAAGAATAATGAATGACTGAAACAAATTACCCAGTGTTGAAATTCTGATAATCACATGTTTAAGATGACCAGAAAGGAAAAGAGGCCAAAATAATTATAATTATTTTATTTTTTTAAGAATGTAAGAAATGTTTCTTCCTGAAATACATGCAATTTAGAGAACATTATCCCAGAGTATGAGAGGAATAGAAACAAACATTTTTGGTATTTAAAAATGATGTGCATCACATTTATTAGAATGACTATTATTTGGGTGAGGGGGAAGAAAATAACAAGTTTTGGCAAGGATTTGGAGGTCCTCATCAAAACTTGTTATTTTCTGCTGGGAGGAATGTAAAATGGTACAGCTGCTGTGGAAAACAATACAGCAGTTCCTCAAAAAATTAGACAGAGAATTACCATACAATCTGACAATTCACCTTCTGGAAAAATGCCCAAAAGAATTGAAAGCAAGTCCTCAAGCAGATATTTGTACACTTACGTTCATAGCCGCATTATTGACAATGTCCAAAAGGTAAAAGTGACACAAGTGTCCATACATGGATAAATGCATAAACAAAATGTGGTATATACACACAACGAATAATAATATTCAGCCTCAAAAGGAAGGAAATTCTGACAAATGCTACAATATGGGTGAACCTCGAAGATATGGTTCCAAGTCAAATAAGCCAGACTTAAAAGGACAAATATTTTCTGATTCCACTTATGTGAGGTTCCTGAAGTAGTCAAATTCATAGACAGAATGGAAGATGAAATAGTTCTAGAGATTGTGGTGATGGTTGCACAACAATGTGAATGTACTTAATGCCATTGAACTGTACATTCAAAAAGTGGATAATATGATAATTTTTGTTATGTATATTTTACCACAATAAAAAATGTGCAAACATCCTCCTGTTAATTCTATATGTAGTGCAGTATTCACATTTTTAAAATTTATATATACATAATTTTAATTTTGGTCTACCCCATGGATGATGGTGACAGTATCTTACATTTTATGAATAACAAAAAGAGGAATGATAGCATCATTTAAATTATAATAAAAACTTGAGTATTTGGCAGTTGCATATATACTAGGGTGATTTTTAAGGTAGGTTTAGCCAAAGATGTTTTTGCTGAAATAAATATCTGGTCAAAAGCCCAAAAATGCATATCTATTTTTAAAATCAAATAGCAGAAAAGAAATCTATTAAAGATAATTCTATATATTCTGAGAAACACTATATACACTGTCTAGTAATTAAAACATTTGAAAAGCTATAATTTAAATACTTAACAGTATGATTTTTCCTAAAATGCAATCATAACAATGTGTAATCACTTTATGGAAATATTCCTACCTGATGAAATACTCTTGTTGACATATTCAAGAAAAACCCATTAGCAAAGAACCATGTTCTTTTGCTACCCCGGCACTCCCCACACGCTGGCACTTTGGAAAAACATCCTGGAAACACATATGAACTTGGTATTGAATTATGGGACATCAAAGGGAAAAATTTATGACTCAAAACGGGGTTGGGGTGGAAGAACTAAGGAAAGGAGGTTTCTATACCTTGTAGACATCTATAAACACTAAAACTACTTCATTTTTCTCTTCCAGGTACCATAACCTCTTGGGTAGTGATTTTTATTCTTCCCATCAACAGTGCTTTGAACCCAATTCTGTATACTCTGACCACAAGACCATTCAAAGAAATGATCCACCAGCTTTGGTATAACTACAGACAAAGAAGATCTATTGACAGCAAAGGAAGTCAGAAAACATATGCTCCATCATTCATCTGGGTAGAAATGTGGCCACTGCAGGATATGTCACCTGAGTTAATGAAGCCGGCTGTTTTCACAGACCCTTGTGAAATGTCGCTAATTTCTCAATCAACTAGACTCAATTCCTGTTCGTAACGATTCTGAAACCCATTTCTTCACCGACTATACTGTGGGGTGCTTCAGGAGGGATTTACTGGTATGAAATGAATACCACAGTATTACTAATAATGGCTAAGATAAATTAGCTTTCAAAGAAATGGGGAAAAATAAAAGTTACTGATGCTCATATAAAAGGAAGTAATTATATTGATAATATGTATATATTAGCACATACTTTGCATAGGAAATTAAGAGAAGTCTACTTCAGAGAGATTCATTCAGTCTTCTAACGTGTTTGTAAAGTACTCACTCTGCACATAGCACAGTGGTAAATTCCTGGAAGTAGATAGTACAGAACCTTTTTAATATGTAAATTGTGTTTAACTACAAAAGACTATACAAAATCCATCTGCAGAGCTTTGTCTGTCACGCATATTAGCAAACAAAAGAATCATAGGCACTTTTAAATACAGGTTTAAGGTTTGGAATACTCAGTGAAATAGTATAGCATCACAGAAAATGTCTGATTGCTTGCAAAATATAGATATTCTGTTTTAAGAATCCATCTTATGTCTCTTTAAGTCTCCATACACTTTAGAGCCGATATAACATTTATGACTATGAAAAAAAGATGCTTTGCTATAAACTCAAAAGTAATTATTTCTTTGTCACCTCCTTCTCAACTTTCTTTTTGCTTTAAGTGAGCATCCTCACTCGGGATTGGAATAGGAAAGTAGGAGTATGGCAAAGAAGTGAATCAGAAAAGCCAGAATGAGGAAAAACATTTCAATGAATGAAACAGAATTGAGAATCAAAAAATAAATTCTTATGTATTCAGTTAGTTGTTTTTCAACAAGGGTGCCAAGACAACCAAATGAATAAAGAACAGTCTTTTCAACAAAAGATGCCGGAACAATTGGATACTCACATGTAAAAGAATAAAGTGGACTCCTACTTCATGCCATATACAAAAATTAACTCAAAATGAGTTAACAACCCAAAGATAAAAGCTAAAACTGTAAAACTCTTACGAGAAAACATAGGGGTAAATCTTCAAGACCTAGGATTTGGCAATGGATTCTTGGATATGAAAACAAAAGCATGAGCAACAAAAGAGAAAAAAATAGATAAATTAGACTTCAACTAAATTAGAAACATTTGTGCATCAAAGGACATTATCAAGAAAGTGAAAAAGACAACCTAGAAAAATGGAAGAAAATATTTGCAGATCATACATTGGAGAAATGCTTAATATCCAAAATATATAAAAAACTCTTATGACCCAACAACAACAAAATAATAAAAAAATGGGCAAAGGACTTGAATTGACATTTCTCCAAAGAAGATAAACAAATAACCTATAAGGACATGAAAAGATGCTCAACATCACTAATTATTAGAGAAATGCAAATTAAAACCATGATGAGATAACACTTCATATCTACTAGGAGAGTTGTTAAAAAAAAAAAAAACCCAAATCTGAAAATAACAAGTGTTGGAGAGGATGTGTAGAAATTAAAGCCTTTGGGCTGGGCGTTGTGGCTCACGCCTGTAATCCTAGCACTCTGAGAGGCTGAGGCGGGTGGATCACTCAAGGTCAGGAGTTCGAAACCAGTCTGAGCAAGAGCAAGACCCCGTCTCTACTAAAAATAGACAGAAACTAATTGGCCAACTAAAAATATATAGAAAAAATTAGCCGGGCATGGTGGCGCATGCCTGTAGTCTCAGCTACTTGGGAGGCTGAGGCAGAAGGATCGCTTGAGCCCAGGAGTTTGAGGTTGCTGTGAGCTAGGCTGAGGCCACAGCAATCACTCTA
>CAUYRT010071363.1:0-19030 GCA_963574885.1 Lepilemur ruficaudatus
GAGGTCTCACTCTTGCTCAGGCTGGTTTCGAACTCCTGACTTTGAGCGATCTGCCCGCCTCGGCCTCCCAGAGGGCTAGGAATACAGGTGTGAGCCACTGCACCCGGCCTAGTCCCAGCTTCTTGAGAGCCTCAGGCAGGAGGATCGCTTGAGCCTAGGAGTTTGAGGTTATAGTGAGTTATCATCTCACCACTGCACTCCAGCCTGGGAAACAGACCCTGTCTCTAAAAAAAAAAAAGAAAGGAAAAAAAAAAGTACAGAGTGGGCAGGTAACCTCTGTCATTTGCAGAGTCCAATTGTATTATATTTTACTTACATCTTTAAAAATTCCCTTGTATTTATTGTTCCTCTAAAAGTCATGGTCAGTGTTCCTCAGAAACTGGGTAAGTTTTGATTATTGATCACTTTGTTAAGGTTTTCCAGGTAGTACTAAAGGCCTGGGATGTATCAGTTGCTGTGGCAGAATGAGATTCTCCTCTTCCTGCAGTGTACAGCACTTAGACTGTGGGATGAGTTGCTCTCCTCACCTGCCCCAGAAATCTCCCTAGCTCCCACCAACATGTTGACTCAAGTACATTCCCCCTATATCTGCAAGTACCACACAACCCTACAAAGCAAGCAGGGCTGGTATTATTATCCCATTCTACAGAAGAGGAAACAGGAGGTTCACAAAGGTGGTGGGAAATGCCCGGGGCTAGTGAGAGGCAGAGTTAAGATGTACACTCTCCTCTGATGATGTTCCTTCAATGCAGCCACTGCTCCCGCCCACACCACCTGATAGCCCTGATGTCGGGGACGTGCATGTACATGTTCTGCCAGGACAGCTCTGCCCCACAAACCTTACATCTTCTAATAACACATATGCACACATGTAAGATGTACAATTCCTCAGGAATTGTGGTTTAGGGGCTGGATGAGTAAACTCAGACCTGGAAGTTCAGGGCTCATCCAACTGCACACAGCCGAGAGAGGGCTGAAGTGGCCTTTCTGCCACTTGCACTTGGGTCTCCTCCTGGCTCGCACTGCTTGCTACAAAGGGATCTGTTCTCATGGGGTTGTTCTGCCACGTTTTAAATTCTGAGAGAAGCGCACCCACTTCTCTAACCATGTGTGTAATCAGTAAAGCTGGGTGACCCATGGGAATAGCATCTCCGCTCCTGCCAACATGGTGCTCTGCCAGGTCTGCCTGTGGTGACAGAGACACCCCACCTGCACCCTAAACACACAGAAGACAGACACTTGCCATTCTGCCTGACAGCAGTATTTTATTGTTGGGACACTGCCTTGTGACCCACTTTACTCCCTGTTCCTTACTTGTCGGTTATGAGCAGTAATTAGCAATGTCAGTGTTCTGGCTGGATTGCTGCAGGCCCATTAATAATGCAAGTGCAGGAGCAGGATGAATGCGTAAGTGTACAGAGATGTTTCAAGGTTAAAAGCAGTAATGGAGAGAGCTATGATGGGGTAGGGGGAGGTAGGTGGTGCTGGTGTTGGTAGAAGTGTGTGTATGTTGTGTGTGTACGTGTGTGAGAGAGAGAGACAGAGAGAGAGAGAGAGAGTGAATTTAAGACTATTCTTTAAAACACCCAGCTTCGCTTTAGGGGCAATATGTACGGCAAGGAACAACTTAATGTCCTCAATCAAGCAAAGTACAGCGTTCTCCCTATTTGGACTGGACACATGTCCCTGGCCACCTGGTAGGGCAGAACATCAGTACTAACTCTATGACACCAGAGTTACCAGTGTATGAAATTGAGGTCAGAGGAAACTACACCAGTATCTTTCAAACATATTTTTGATGTTTTAAATGACTTCCCTTATAAAAAGCAATGCCTGCTTGTTCTGCACAATTTCCCACTTAATGCTCTTACAGAGAAAGTCAAGACAAACAATGCAGAACAGAGTCCGGGTCTGGCAGCCAGGCACTTCTTAAGTAGAAGAGACAGAAGACTTTATACTGTTACAACTGCCTCCACATCTCTACAAATCTCCATGTTTTCAAGGAGGGATTTCAAAAGGTACAATTTCCAACATCTCTCCACGGAGCTTTGCTGAAATACTGAATGACAGCACATCAGCCTGCAAATCATGCCTGGAAAAGGCTCAGTAGGGCTATTTGAAAAATATTTGCCTGGGAGATGGAAGGGGGCTATGATTTGAGGCCGACAGCCAAATGTGAATTCTTTAGCTGTTTGTATCTGCACTGCCTCCTAAGCAGAGAAGGATTTGCCAGGAAACCTTTTACTTGTTCCTCACATACCAAAAGTGAGTTGTTTTACATACCAGGAAAGTAACAACTTTATCGGTCGGTTTCACAACTCAAACCAGACATTTTAAAAACTGGTCATAGCAACACTTGGTGAATCAGAATCTATCCATACTGGTTAGTCAGACACGGTCTCTGTGGGAAAAAGAAGCAGTCGGAAGCAGTCTTGTGTCCTAATTACTAAAAGCTGTATTTATTCCCGTGGGGCTCTGATTCCTGGTCCAAGGTTTTCTCACTGTTGCATCCTGTCCAGCAGTGCCTGAGCTTGTGCTGGAAACAGGGCCCGTGCAGAAAGGCAGGCAAGAAGGCAGAGTTGCCGAGTTCTAGCTTTTTCCACTTACCACAAAACCCCATCACCTCACCTACAACCTGAGGCAAAGCTCTCCTTTTTAGGTGGTAAAGTAAACCCTCACAAGGGACCAGGAGAATGAGCTATGAGTTTGAAAATATACAAGCATGTTGTAATAATTACATTTCTGTTTTCCAAATTCTCTTGAAACAAATGAAACAAAAATCTTTTTGCTTTAAAGGATCAAATATGACTGGGTTAATGAAAATGGGTGTAATTCTTTTTTTACTGAAAAGATAATACCTGCACACTCCTCCTCCCCTAATCCTCAGTGAGCATCCACAAAAGTGATTCCCTGCTATCAACTTTTCACCTATCCTTCCAGAGAGATTTTATGTCTATGTCAGCAAATACACTGTCCTCTTGCCATTGAAAACGCAAATGTGAGCACACTATACCCACTGCTCTACATCCTGGAAATGGCCCTGTATCTGCACAACTTGATCTATGCCATTCTTTTTAATATTATGGTGTATGCCAGGGATTGGAAAACTATAGCTCATGGTCCAAATCTGGCCCGCTGCCAATTTTTGTAAATATAATTACACCGGGACACAGCCACGTTCACTTGTATACACCTTGTCTATGGTTACTTTCATGTTACAAAGGCAGCTGCGTAGCTGGGACAGAGACCATGTGGTCTGTAAAGCCCAAAATATTTACTATCTTACCTTTTATTGAAAGAGTTTGCTGACCCTGGTGTATGCCACTGTACGGAGGAACCAGAATGTATTTAACCTGATCCTTGTTGATGGAAATTCAAGTGGAAAACAGATATCCTTAGGAATAAAATTAAATTCCTTATGTGTTGAGAAGCTTTAAGATGGATGCAGAAGGAAGGAGCAGGAACTAGCTTGGAAGAAGTCAGCAGGAAGAAGCCAGGCTCAAAGAGGGAACTTTGGGGGGAGTTACAACCTCCCCAAGTGTCACTTCCTCTTTTTAGAGGAAGTAAGAAGGGAACTGTAGGCCTTTTGATAAGAGGAAATTCCCCTTTGCTATATTGAAGCTACTCCCTGTGCTTGTGTTTTTCTAAAGTTAGGCAAGACTGCCTGAAGCATACTGTGACCAAATTAGGAAGCAAGCAGGCTGATGTCTCTGAGCTGGTCACCACATGGCCAGGACGCCCAGGCATGCACAGACAGTGATGGATGGGGAGGGGAGACTCTCAGGCCAAGAAGGAAATGCTATTTGCTTAAAAAATCAGCCTTAAAAACTATATTGAATAAAAACCAGTAATTGTTCTATAAGATTTGCTGTTCTATAGTTAATTGTTCTATAACACTTGCTGTTGCTAACAAAAAACCAAGGGCTTCCAAGGTTTCCGCAAGCAACGAACATGTGAGAAGCAGTGAGACAAATGCTTCTGCGCATTGTCTGTTTATTCCAAGGGCAGTGAAGGTCTTGAGAAGTACCAGGGAAATTAGATCAATTAGCTCTTTGCTAGATTAAGATACTCAGTTTTATACTATTGAGAAAAAAAAAAATCTAGAAAGACCGTACTAAAAAAAGAGTTCTGTAAACTTTGTTTTAAGACTGCCTACCCAAATTCTTCACTTGGGTAGAAAAAAACCAGTAGGCTCTAGGTATGCAATGCTAGAATCATTCACATAGAGCCTGCCCCAACCATTTCTACTCGTGATATTCTCTTTTAGGAATGACTTCTTCTGAGCCAATGAGCTCAGAATCTATTCTGACCACCAGCACTATCTGGGTAATAACATTTAACCTTGAAAATCCTTGCTTTCCTCCCAAATTTCCAGATCAGCTACATTCTTAGACATAATTTTTATTCCCTCAGGAATGTGTTCAGTTCAGTTCCAGCATCCACTATGAAATGAAATTTGCAGTTAGAGTTCAGGTAAATTCAAGCAACAAAGCAAATCTCAGTTCTTTACAGAAAAACCTCAAGGGAGCCAGCAAAAGGATGGGAGGCTCAGTGTGAGGACCTTTTCCCCCAGAGCAGAGATCTGCATGGTGGCCAAGCCCTTCAACCGTGGAAAGAAGATTCTTTCTGTGGCTCGGATGGGTTGGGTTGGTACCCTGGCCCCTCTGCCACGGTGTGTGGGGCAGGAATTCTGTAGCCAATGTCTCAAAGTGCTCTAAATGTTGTCAAAATAGCTAAGTGTTTGCTTACTAACAACTCCTGTACTGACTTTCAACATTTATTTGCAATCACCTAAAGGACCCATGAATTTTACACATAACACTACAAAGACAATCTACTTTCCAAAAGACCCTGGTTGATTGACATACAAACCTATCAATTAAGAACTGTATTTGTATCAGCCAAGGTTTCTGAGGCTCACCTTTAACTGAGCCAAATTGTACACTAATGGATCACTGGGGACATACACGGGTTAGAGAGCTATTGCTGAACCCAAAGTCCATATATAATCAAAAGACAGAAGCTTGATTTCATCGAGCTGCATGAACCTGGCACTTAACCTCTTCAAGGTCTTTGTTCACATGCACAACAAGAGTGTCTGGGTTATATGATCTCCCAGGTCCCCCTTTTGAATCTAACATCTATAATTACGAAGCAAGAGAACCAAATCCCAATAATACAGAACCACCTGGGCAGACTGAGTGCAGCTCCTTGGAACAGGGCTTGAGCCACAAATTCTTGTGTCCCACCAGCCACAGAGATGAAAATGACACCCCAGCCTGTCCTGACCTCACATTTCCCAGTCTGGGGGCTTGGCAGAGGTGCCACATCATCTTCCTCTCCTATTCTTACTGCTGCTGCTGCCCCAGAGCCTGGACTAAGCAAGGCCTTGGGCTCTGGGCAGGCATGACTGTGCCTACTGCAGAATGTCTCTCCCTGCCCGTCTTCGGCTTTCTCCCTGCAGTGCAGAAGGCACTACAGCTATAGACAAGTTTCATTGTCCTTTTATGGTAGAAAAATGAATTGCTTGCCCAGCAGTGGAGCTGAGAGAGATGACAGAACGGAAAGTTGTTATTTGTTGTGGTTTTGGCAGCCACAGAATAGAGTGTTCTCCCCTCAGCCACCCTTGGATGGACGGTGCACACCAGGCATTCACAGAGGGAAAAGCAAAAACCCCCAGCCAAACTGCTCCCAGATGCATTCCCCCACCGCTTTGCCTGTGAACGGATGTGTTTATTTATGAACAGTGTCAAGCCTTATTTCGTGGAAATGCACTTTTTACAAAACAAGGTATCAAAAGGCCACTTGTGTGCCTCTGAAAGACTTAAGCAGAAGTGCCCCAGAAAACACAGTTCCAATCAGAAGGCTTCCAAGGAACAGATTTCATCCTTGTACAACGAGGATGTAGGGTTGGAGCTGGGCAGGGAGGTGACCCCTCGTGGAGGAGGGGCTGTGGCTTTCTCAGCACAGCCTTGACCCCTGTCTCCTGCAAGGTATGGAAGGACAGGAAAGCAGCCACCAACTCCAGATAAATACATCCCCCAAGAAAACACACTAACATCCATGGCCCTTGTGGTAATAAACAGCAGTTGGTACCACAGGGCTGTAAATTGTTTGCATTTCTGTCAGGAGGCCCAAGGAAAAAAAGCAGGCCTCCTAGCAGCTGGGAAAACATGTTGCAAAAGGAGAATTAAGTAATTCTCTGTATGCACATCACAGTTAGGGAAATTAAGCTTATCTGAGTGAGAGAAATTAAGCTTATCCAACATGCCTTCAGCTGGAAAACAAGCCTTTTAAAATGAGTGGGGAAAAAAAAAGTGTGATGGTTACACGGTTTCTTCCATATTTAAAGCACCCAAAGACCGGGAAAAAAATATGCTGGCCAGTGGGATTGTAGCAAAGCAGCTAGTGCCAAATATCCCTGCTCCAGGGACAGCCACACCATAGGCAGGAGGAGCAATGCCTGGGGACAGCCCCTGGATACATACCCGAGACTACAGGAGGCCAATGGCTTCACACTGGCCCCTTTCTCCCCTCTACCCGTTTCCTTGCCTCCACCAGGCCTTGTGGAAAATAGGGAGAAATAGTCACACGAAGTACTTGCAGCATTATACCAAGTGGCTTTATACCAAGGGGCCGGAGGGTTTGTCAGCTGAGGACTGGCCCCAGGTTACTACAAATGACTCGCCAGGATAACTGAATTGACAAGGCGTTCCATCTCCCCTAACCATCTCTATCTGATCTCTCCCTCCCTCCCTCCCACTCTCTTTCACAACTCTTCAAGGTTTACCCTCCCCCAAACAGCATGAGAGGGTTAATCCTGCAATAGCTCCCTGGGGTCTCCAGAATCCAATTCACCCTCCTTGTTCTGCACTGCAAAGCCCTCTACAGGCCTATTTATCTTCCTTCTAGTCCCACATCCTTCTGCCCCATTCATACCTGTCTACCAAGTGACCCTTCACACAGCTCTGCTCATGTCATTCCTTGGCCCTGGAGTGAAATTCGCCCTATCTCCACCCCTTAGATCCCGCTAGGGCCAGTCAGGCCAAGACCCATTCACCCATGAAAGGACTTCCTCATTATGCCAAACCCAAGTGACCTTCTCCTTTTTAGATTCCCTATATCACTCTCTCACCAACTAATTGTCGGTGGAGTATGCCTACCCCTACCCCTGGATCGTACGAGAGGGCTGTGGCTGCCCTTTCTATTCCTTCTGGCACAGCAATGCTCAGTAAACGTCTGCTGAATGAATGACCACGCTCCCACCAAAGTGGAGCTAGCCTGTCTGTACGAGATGCTGAGGGTGGCCGACGATCATGCTCAGAGGGCAGGAAAGTGCCAGGGAGGATGAGGGGCAAAACTCTCACCGGTTTCTTCCCCACTATGGCTGGGCAAAGGCTTTTAAAAAATTTTAATATTTTAGAGACAGGGTCTCACTATGCTGCCCAGGCTGGACTTTAGTTCCTGGACTCAAGCGATCCTCCCACTTCAGCCTCTCGAGTAGCTGGGACTAATGGCAAAAGTTTTGATCAAGTGAGTCCAGAGAGAGAATGTGGGCGAGGGAGGAATAATCTGCACAGCAGTAAGAGCCATGGTGACAGAGTGTAGGAAGCTCACCTGGAGAAAAGGTACAAGTTAGGAAGAGGAGGTCAGGCCACAGTGGGTTCTGGCCTTGAAGATGAAAAGTAAGTTTTCACGGGAGGTGAGAAGGCCTTGGAGCTAAGAGGGCTGGCTAACAGGGATGTTTTTAGCAGCAAACTCTCACAGAGGAGGGGAGAGGAAGGCAAAAGGACAAGCTGTAGTCAAGACAAGAGAAGAAAAAACCATGATCTATTTCACTCTCTTTGGGCTAGAATCTGGCCCAGCTTCTCAGGAATAGGCAGCTTTTGAAACTTAAAATGATTTTCATATGAACCTCTGCTGGGAAATAAAATGGAAAAAAACAATGCTTTTATGAGGCCACAGGGATCTGATGGGAGAAACTCGCTCAGTGTGTTTCTTCTTGAAAAACAAATCTAATCCCATTTTAAAACCGTTGATTCTCCAGAAATCATAGATTTTGGGCTGGAAGGACACTCAAAAGGTCATATGAGGGCCGGGCGTGGTGGCTCACGTCTGTAATCCTAGCACTCTGGGAGGCCGAGGCGGGCGGATTGCTCAAGGTCAGGAGTTCGAAACCAGCCTGAGCAAGAGCGAGACCCCGTCTCTACTAATAATAGAAACAAACTAATTGGCCAACTAAATATATATAGAAAAAAAAAAATTAGCCGGACATGGTGGCACATGCCTGTAGTCCCAGCTACTCGGTAGGCTGAGGCAGAAGGATCGCTTGAGCCCAGGAGTTTGAGGTTGCTGTGAGCCAGGCTGACGCTACGGCACTCTAGCCCAGGCAACACAGTGAGACTCTGTCTCAAAAAAAAAAAAAAAAAAAAAAAAGGTCATATGGGCTCTCTTCTGGCCCGAGGCTGGACTGCACGTGTACATGTCATCCTAGGGAAGGGACATTCAGTTGTAGGTGGTAAAGGAGCCTCTGAAGGATGAGGCTCTCCATGCAGGACCCTGGGCTTCCAGTGAGCTATTAATATCTTGGATTCTTTACAGGTAGTTTAGGTCTGTTTTCCCAGGAAAGTTGGAAAACACCAGTTCCCCTCCACTTATACAGAAGAATCTTGTACAAACAGAGACACTACGTACACACAGCCTTCTCTCCTCCAGGATGAAGGGTCTTTAACCCTCTCATAAATAGCTGTTGACATTTTACTGTTAGGTTACAAATTTTCCTCATCTCTTAAAAAAGTGACCAAGCCGCAAAACAGAACATTTGAATAAGGGTCTTTCCAGCTCCCATGAGTGATGTACCCTTAAAGTAGCAACACAAAGCAGATTAAGAGCACAGAGATAGCTAAAGTCAGACAGACCTAGATTTCTTTATTTGGTGTTTTTTAAAACTGACTATTTATAAGATTTTAAAAGTATACAAAAGTAGATAATAAAAGAGAACCCCACGCACCTATCACTCATGTTTAATAATTATCAACTCATGGGCAATCCTAGCTTATCTATATCCTACCCACTTTCCCACCCCCTCCTCCAGTATAATTTTGAATCAAATCCCAGATTACACATCATTTCATTTATAAATATTTCAGTTTGTATCTCCAGAAGATAAGGACTCTAAAAACTAACCAGAAGCCCTAGATTTGACTCCTGATGATGCTATCACCTGCTAGCTGTGTGACTGTGAGCAGATAAGGAGTATAAAGGCCCACTAAGAGTTTTAGTAGCAAGTACCTAGACCTCAGCCTGTTTTAACCAATAATATGATGCTGAACTCCCAACTCAAAAGCCCTCACTATAGTCACTCTGATTATCTGCTAGCAGTGTACATAGCCTTTGGTGTGCTCCTCACCCATGACCTCAGCGGAATGGACTTTGTTTCTCACCACTGCTGTGTGTTACCAAGGTTATTTGGAGTCCATCATCTCAGGGGACATTAGCATGGAGTGCAGACACAGAGCACACAACTATTATTTAGTTTCAAAAGGGATGGCATGGCCTGGTGCCTCAGCCAGTTACACTGGGCCTGGGTGGCTGATCGCAGTTGGAATGGTGTCGTGGCCACAGACACAGACGTGCATTTTCTAACTATGGTCTGTGGGAAGGCCATGTGGCCTCCGGGGACTAGGGAGGTGACAGAGACCCTCTGTATTCTCTGTATCTGTGTCTCAAAGTCAGGGAGGATATGAGGACTAAAAGGCCATTTACATTTCTCAGCTACCAAACTGCATTCGGAAAATGACCTTGAACTCAACAGAAGGAATTTCACCCAATGGCAGCCTCAGCCTAGGGTTGGCTCTCATTTTGCTCAATGTGCTGAATGTTCCTCTTTGCTACTATTTCCCTTCTCCACATTCCTCTGCCCTGACATAGACACCCACGGGGACAGAGGGTGTTTTCATGCTTGTGGTATTACCATAGCAACAATTTCTCTTCTACCTGGAAGGCTGGAAACCCTGCAGTGCTTTGTGCTGAGAATTGCAAAGAGGGACACACTATCGCTCTGCACTTCAACACACCAAGTCTTATACACACGCAGGCAAATGTGCACAGACCTTTCTCAAGGACATTGCAATGAGATCTCTAAAACAAATAAGGATGCTGACATCTGGTAACACAATTAGTGTAAAGACAACAAGGAGGCAAGTCATTCTTTATAGAAAGAATGACTTACTCATTCTTGAGGGATTTTTAATGTGAAATTTCCAAAATGCATCTCTCCTTTGATGAGGCCACAGGTACAGAAAAATACCATGACATTATTTTAGCAAAACATACAAAGGGACTAAATGGCGTGTGGTTTCTAGAAAGAGAGCCACTTGAAGCTTGTGATCCCCACATGGTTTGCAGATAGGATTAGGCTATGATAAGCCTGATATGCAATGGCTGACAGGTGGCCACAAAAACCATGAAAACGATCAAAGTTTCTGTTTTAATAAAGTGCCCATACAAACTTGTTAAAAATTCACAGTCTTTTTCTATAAGTACTACAGAGAGCGTTCTTTAGTACAGACCAAAAACAACAAAAAAGACAAGTAGTTCTGTCCTTATACTACAAGGACAATAAAGCGTGAGCAGTTCTGACCTGCAGGCTGCCTGCTGCTGGGGGTAGGTGGGGTGGCCAGGACTCTGGGTAAAGGTCAGGGCCCTCCCAATGAGAAAAAACAAACAAAAGAAACCAAACCATGACCAACGAGTCATGGAGACAAACCATGGATTTTTATCTCTATTTTGTGACTAATTTTGAGCTCTCTAGCAAATTGTACTGTCATCTTTGTTTCTAAGCCCTTCCTGTATTCATCTCTTTTTTGAATGTTGTCCCCTGAGATTCCAATCCTTCTGGGTAGGGACAAGAAATTGACGCAAAACCCAAGAGGAAGGGTCACAGCAGTGCTGTGGACAGAAGAACACAGGCCCCAGCAACAGCAGTGCTAGCAGGCCTCCAGCAGCCTTCTTTAGGACACAGTTCTCTCCAGCGTCACACCGGGGGCCCTTCTCTGAACTTGAACAATGTAGGCTAAAGGAGAGTTGTCATTTCTTTTCTTTCTTTTTTTCCCTTTAGACAGGGTCTTGCTCTGTCACTCAGGCTGGAGTATAGTGGCATGATCATAAATCACTGCAACCTCCACCTCCTGGGCTCAAGCAATCCTCCTGCCTCAGTCTCTTGAGTAGCTGGGAATACAGGTGCATGCCACCATGCTGGGCTAATTTTTCTATTTTTTGTAGAAATGGGTCTTGCTATGTTAATCAGGCCGGTTTTGAACTCCTGGCCTCAAGTGATCCTCCTGCCTCAGCCTCCCAAAGTGCTAGGATTATAGGAGCGAGCCACTGTGCCCTGCCTGAGAGCTGTCATTTTGCATAGAATGTATTGGTTAGCAAAAAATTATCTTTAAAAATCTATCCCTTTATGGGCCGGGCGCAGTGGCTCACGCCTGTAAATCCTAGCACTCTGGGAGGCCGAGGCGGGAAGATCACTCAAGGTCAGGAGTTTGAAACCAGCCGGAGCAAGAGCAAGACCCTGTCTCTACTAAAAAACAGAAAGAAATTAATGAACTAAAAATACATATATAGAAAAAATTGGCAAGGCGTGGTGTTGCATGCCTGTAGTCCCAGCTACTTGGGAGGATGAGACAGTAGGATCACTTGAGTCCAGGAGTTTGAGGTTGCTGTGAGCTAGGCTGACGCCACTTCACTCTAGCCCGGGCAGCAGAGTGAGACTCTGTCTCAAAAAAAAAAAAAAAACCAAAAAACAAAAAGCTATCCCTTTACATTGAAGCACACTGGAAGACTAGAAAGAAATGAACTTTTTGAGTACATGATTTGAAAAACTAAGGTAAATGAGTTCTCTTTTGCTTCCCTGATGAGATTTACATATGCCCACTTTACGGGAACTCCATGCTCTCGTGTGGCAAATTTCACACAACTGGAAGAAGTTCCTCCTTTCTAGGATTTCCTTTCATCACCCGAATCTGCACACACCTGGACACCGTGGCAGCATCAGTCCCCACCTTCCTCACACAGTGGCTACTGGGCGCTGGACTGGGCACTTGACCTACTACCTGCCATTTTCTTTTCACAAAAGCTCTATAAGGTAGGTACAACTGTTTTCATCTTACGGATAAAGAAAATGTGGCTCAGGAAAATGATGTATCCACTCTAGGTCACAAAGCCAGGAAGTGGAGGAGCTGGAACTAAAGCACAAGCACGTTTCATGTCAAAATCCTTTGCCTTAACCACCACGCTGTACTGCTTCCTTCGCTGCATGCAGGTGCCAGCCATGCATCTCACTGACATTCACAGACTCATGGCACCAGCACAGCCTGGGCACAGAGCTGCACATCAGTGAAACCTCCTCATGTAACCGTCTTCAAAAGGACTCTTACAACAGATAGCTAAGAAAGTCCAGCAAGAACACCTGCCCAGGCAATGCTGACATGGGAGAAACAGAACACCTCTTCCTTTGAGCAGAATAGGAAGTTCTGTGATTTGTTTCCTGAGGGGGTGGTAACAACTAACCATCTACAGCAGCTACACGGAGTGAGAAAGAAGCACCAGGGTGTTGTCTGGGGGGCAAGGCAGAGCAAAGTATATTTTCTGGGGATCAGGAAAGTTGGCAACACCTCAGGCCCCAGGTTCTTAGAGTCTGTGCTGACACTGAGCCTGTCTAGACTTCCTGCTTCCTTGGCTTTGAATCTCGGTCAGGTCGATGCACGTTCCACCATCTGCCGGAAGTCAGCAGTCCACCTCTGGGAGATTTTCGAGGAGGGAAATCTGAGGGGCTGCAGCAGACCTGCAGAGGGAGTGGAATGGCAGTATGGTCCATGCCCACTCACAGTCTCTGGCCTCCTTAAAGGCAGGCCAAGGGGGAGAGGCAGCTGCGGCTAACTTTCAGTGTCTGATATCAAGGGATAAAACGGATGAAAAACAGGAATGAAAACTACTTCTGTAGGGCCAAGGGGAAACAAAAGTAAAGATTTTTATTCATATTAATGTTTTAGCTTAACACATTTTTACCTTTCCCTATTTTGAGTTATCCCTCTCCCTTTTAAATAATCACTGCAAACAGCAGTAAATACGGTATTTATTTGGATTTTAATAGGAAGGTAGGGTGGGGAGAGGGGCAAGTAACATTTACATTTTGTTTTTATTCTTAAAAAAGAAACCCACGAACACATACCTGCTGAAATGGCCAGGTTTTCTACCCCTATTTAACAGGCTAAGATGTCAGGTAAAGGAGAAGGTGCTTGTGTATGTTAATTATCAACCAAAACCTTTTCCGGATCAAGAAGTCTGTGATGAACAGATTTACTACGCTGTTTACCACAGAGAGTTTTAAAAGTGGAAACTGACAAAAATACTAAGAAGACGCAAACAGAGTTAAAATTGTGAAATCTCCTTGCAACAACACCAGCTTGCTCAGTGCTTGACGGACAGATGGCTCACAGGGATGGTGACTGGGATCCACTCTGGGACCATGTTTTGGGGTAGGGAGGCTTCCCTTTGGGTCCTCAGCTCCACCATTTACCATCACCTGACTTTAAGCCTCAGTGTCCACTTCACAGGGTTGCTGGGGGGACAACATGAGCTGAGAGCTCTCCCAGGCACCCTACACGACGTACCTGCAAGGGAGCATCACTCCTGCGGCCTAACCTGATGCTCTTCAGCGGGACCTACTCTGGGCTCTGAAAGAAGGAAGTGACTCACCTGGACAGAAGCAGGGGTGGGCCACATTCCATGATGAGGAATTCTCACACCACCCTCCTTCTTTGTTGACTGGTATTATGCAGCATGGACTTCCACTCCAGTAAAGGAGCCCTCATTTGCGGGCTTAAAAATCTTTTTGTTACCCAGACATTTGGTTTTTGTCAACATTACTTCCTGAATAAAGATCCTCCCTGATAGTGGGAACAAGAGGCCCAGGCTTCATTCATCTCCAGATAAATGTGAAGGCCTGTGATCAGCACAGGAGTCAGCTGACTGGCTGGGCCCCAAATTAGAGTGCTGTTAATAAGTGCCAACCATCCGCCATCACAGCTGGAGCTGCCCTGGCACTGATAGCTGGTTCACACTCATTTACATTCTCTTCACGAAGCTATGCAGCTACTGTAGGCGGCTGCAGATGCCTGTTTTTTAACCAACAAACCGATTCATTGCAGATGTGAATTTTGGTTCTATTTCACTGCTGTAAAGTTAACAACACTGGATGCTACAAAGGATAGGATGGGACCTGGACAGGGTAGAATAAGATAACCAGCATAGAGAGCTGGCTGGTGAGAAAGGATAAATAAAACAAACACAAGTGATATCCAGAAAAGATGGGTTATACAACCACATTCACATCCTCAGGTTCCACTGAAAGATTCCAAATCAGATGTTCCTCACAGTTATTTTGATTGAATTCTCTCCACCTGATGGTCTCGTTTCCTCACCACTTGCTTAATGGCTGTTTGGAAACCTCTACATTGTGGCCTTCGCTAAGTTTCCAGAAACCTCTCAGTTTAAAGAGCAAAGTTATGACTCTAGGAAGGCAGAAAGAAATTCAACAGGGAAATTTCTGACCCTAAGGATAAATATTCCAGAAGCATTACTTTCAGATCTCTTTTTATCTAACACTCTTCAGTCCCACACAAAATACATGCGATTTATTCCTAAAAGCAGCACGCTGAAAACAAACTGATGAATTCTTTATCTGAGAACACCCAAGGGAGCTGAGCGCCTTGACAAAAGCATTCCATCATATCAATGAAACAAAGACTCTCTCCATTTCATCAAAGATACACTGTCTTACTCTTCAGGGATTCCAGGGGAATGATTCCAGGCATTCAAGTCCTCCTCCAGATAATGCATTAAAATAAATGCCTCATCTCAGAGCGACAAGTTCCTGGAAATCCAACTGGAGTTTATATTACTAGCAAAGACACTACGATGAGAGAGCAGATGCCCTCAGTCTCACACAGGAAAAAATTAGCTTGTGGCTCATTTCTTAAACATTAGGAGCCCTCGGGATTAACAGTTGGTTTAGCCATCTTGCTGAAGAGAAAGGTCATCAGGGAATTTGCACAAGTGAAAAAGGTAAAAGCACATGCCCTAATATACTGATATCTTTGACGTTAAATTCTGAATGCATGTAGTGGTGGTTTGCTTTAGTACTAAGCCTAAAAGAATTGTGTCAATTCTGATTATACGACAGTGTTCTGCTGACACATACTTTTGAAACACCAGAGAGAAAACCCTTTCTTCATGGAGCGTCAGTGCCACCTAGTGGCAACTCATTCCACAGCTCACAAACAAAGACCTAGTGTAAGCTCTACTTTCTCATCCAAACGACAGTGGGGCTTTCTCTACATTCTGCTCAGCTAGCTGGCCCAATTTTACCAGGCTGTCACTGCCTAGGGTCCCCATGTGACAGTTTTCACTTTATTTTCCACCATGAGCCAAATACCTACAGACCTTACCCTAACAGTGGAAAGGGAGACTACAATGTGAGTGCTATTACCTGCAAGTGAAAGGCAAGTTCTGAAGCACACTGTAATCAATAATGCTTCCTGATGCATTTTCACTGCAAAACAATGATGAGGCACATAAAAAGACCTGAGTAAATGGAAAGGCACACTTTGAACCTAGCATGACACAACATTTTGAAGGTAATAATCTCCCTGCTGGGAACCTTGTCCTCCACCTGTTTCCTTTCAATGCTTCTTAATTCAGACTACAAAATCTTTCTCCAGCCTCGATCTCTCCATGTATTCCTGACCCTAGCTACTGACCACATATTTACTGAGCACCTACTATGTGCCGGGCATTTGGAAAACACATACATAGTGGATAAATCCACACTAAAAACTTAACATGTCCAAAACAAAATTAGTTTTCTTCTCTCCTGATGTCTTTTTGATTCTATTTCCATTTCATGAACAACATCATCAACTACATAGTGGCCCAAACCAGAGAAGCCCATGAGGCTTCTGGCAGAACTTCTCTCCACCTTCACACTCAGCGTATCGCCTTTTAATCCTGTATCTTTCCACCTCCATAGTCAGTCAGGATGTGCTAGGTTATGCTGTTGGAACAAACTCAAACCTCAGTAGCTCAAAAGAGACTTATTTCTCACTCATGTTGCACGTCCACCTTAGCAGACGGAAAAGAAAATGAACTGTATGCCTTTTTTTAAAAAAAATAATTGTGGTAAAAACATGTAATGTGAAATCTACCCTATTAAATTTTATTAACAAACGTACCATATTGCTAACCCATAATCAAAATGTTGTACAGCAGATCCCTAGAACTTTTCATCTTGCATGACTGAAACTACCCATTGCACAGCAACTTCCCATATTTCCCTCTTCTCCCAATCCCTGGAAACCACCATTCTACTTTTTGCTTCCATGAGTTTGACTACTTTAGATACTGCATGTAAGTGGAATCATGCAGTATTTGTCCTTTACTTATCACAATGTCAAGGTTCATCTGTGTTGCAGCATGACAGAATTGCCTTTTTAAAAGCTGAATAATATCCTGTTGTACATAAACCACATTTTAACCACTGATCTATTGATGAACATTTCAGTTGTTTCCATCTCGTGACTATTGTGAATGATGCTACAATGGACATGGGAACATGTTTTTTGAGATCCTTTCTTGAAGGATTTCAATTCCTTTCCGTAGGTTGCCTTTTCACTTTGTTGACAGCTTCTTAGTTTGATGTAGTTATTTTTCTTAATTTCCTTTTATAGATTGTTCATTTTTAGTGTATAGAAACACAAATGATTTTTGCATTCTGCAACTTTGCTGATTAGTTTATTAGGTTTTGTTTTTTTTTTTTTTTGAGGAGAACAAAATGGGAGTTTATTAATTTGCTGGCAAATGCCATGGTCCTCATAAGCAGAAATACAGAGCTTTTAAAGGGAGGGTTTTCAGCTCCAGGCTATTGCTAAACTATAGTCCGTGATTCCGATTTGTCCCATTCTCCAGTGAAGATAATCTCATGACCTCCACCCCGACCTCAGCTGGGACAGTTCCGCTTAGCTATGTCCTGTGGCACAAAAAACAAAGGATACTCCTCTCCCCCTTCTGACCATTGGCCTGAGGCAGGTATGCAGGTTACAACTTTCAAGAATAGTGTGGTGGTTTTAAAGAGACAGCTTGTAATACATTTTCCTTTTTCCCAGGCCATTCCCTGTTACATGTTCCCCACTGTCAATTTTGCCCTTCCACATTTATGCGAGGAGGGGTGACGTCGTCATCAAACTGATTCCTGCTGAACTGGGGTTATGTTTTAGATGGAAGGTTTGTACTTATTTGTGCCATTGTAAAGCTTTGGCAGTAGATTTATAAAAATAAATAATGCACACCAGGTGAAAAAAAAGTCATAATAACTAGAACAGTGAGGACTAACAAGGCAAAATGGAGGATACCTGATAAGAGAGATTTTATCCCGCTTGGTATTGATATTTAAGACACCAGTAGGACCGTAGGTCCTTCCTGTCACCTTGCACATAATGTCTAATACATGGCTGGTTAAGAAAGAAACATGGGA
Organism: Lepilemur ruficaudatus; assembly: GCA_963574885.1. Classification (NCBI taxonomy): domain Eukaryota; kingdom Metazoa; phylum Chordata; class Mammalia; order Primates; family Lepilemuridae; genus Lepilemur; species Lepilemur ruficaudatus. The sequence goes on from CAUYRT010071363.1 coordinate 17,594, forward strand.
CCTCTTAGCACAGGGGTATTAGTCACCCTTTGTCCATGCTCCAAGAGACCGGCTTCTGCAAATTCAGAAATAATATACAGGAATACCTGCACCAAATGAAGTTTAGGATGACAAATCCAGCAGCAAGACAGATCAGCAGAAGAGGCGACAGCCAGAGTTTATTAGTTCTAACAGGTTTCTAATGGAAATTTTAGACTTTCCTACATATAATATCATGTCAACTGTAAACTACTTATTCCTTTTTGATAAAGATGACTTTTATGGTCCTGATCTTAATAAAAAACCTTTTCAGTGTGTTTAATTTTCACATATTTGTGAATTTTCCTGTTCTCCTGCTGTTCATGATTTCTAGTTTCATTCCTTTATGGTCAGAAAAGATACTGGCATGATTTTTCTTTCTTTTTTTTTTTTTTTTTTTGAGACAGAGTCTCACTGTGCTGCCCAGACTAGAGTGCTGTGGTGTCAGCCTAGCTCACAGCAACCTCAAACTACTGGGCTCAAGCGATCCTCCTGCCTCAGCCTCCCAAGTATGCTGGGACTAGAGGCATGTGCCACCATGCCTGGCTAATTTTTTTTTCTATATATATTTTTTCAGTTGGTCAATTAATTTCTTTCTATTTTTAGTAGAGACGGGGTCTCGCTCTTGCTCAGGCTGGTTTCAAACTCCTGACCTTGAGTGATCCTCCTGCCTTGGCCTCCCAGAGTGCTAGGATTACAGGTGTGAGCCACCTTGCTCGGCCACTGGTATGATTTTGATCTTAAATTTTTTTTTTTTTTTGAGGCAGAGTCTCACTCTGTTGCCTGGGCTAGAGTGCCGTGGCATCATAATAGCTCACAGCAACCTCAAACTCCTAGGCTCAAGTGATCCTCCTGCCTCAGCCTCCCAAGTAGCTGGGACTACAGGCATGCTCCACCATGCCCAGCTAATTTTTTCTATATATTTTTAGTTGGCCAATTAATTTCTTTCTGTTTTTAGCAGAGACGGGGTCTCACTCTTGCTCAGGCTGGTTTCGAACTCCTGAGCTTAAGCAATTCTCCCGCCTAGGCCTCCCAGAGTGCTAGGATTACAGGCGTGAGCCATTGTGCCCAGCATCCTAGGCTTTTTTTAAATCACTCTTCCTTCTTTCTCTTTGCTCCTCTAACTGGATAATTTTAAATGACCTGTCTTCAAGTTTGCTGATTCTTTCTTCTGCTTGATCAAGTCTGCTACTGAATCCTAATGAATTTTTCAAGTTATTGTAATCTTCAATTCTAAAATTTGGTTCTTCTAAATATTTTCTTTCTCGGCCGGGCGCGGTGGCTCACGCCTGTAATCCTAGCACTCTGGGAGGCCGAGGCGGGTGGATAGCTCAAGGTCAGGAGTTCAAGACCAGCCTGAGCAAGAGCGAGAACCCGTCTCTACTATAAATAGAAAGAAATTAATTGGACAACTAAAAA
>CAUYRT010071364.1:0-14630 GCA_963574885.1 Lepilemur ruficaudatus
GGTTTTCTTTTCATTGCCATAAGAATACCGTATACAGAGAAATTTGGTGAGAGGTAACAAACCTGTACCCAAGGTGATCGGTAGAAGCCTAACTAATGGTTTGGTCAACTACCTAATTAATACCATGTTTTTATTTTGTAACAGCCCATTGGTTGACTCTCAAAATCTTTATACTGTTAAACTTAAAAAAAAAAAATCCATTTTCCCAATTTTCTTTCTAATCTGCATTAGATTTTTTCATTCTAATCTGCACTACAAACAACTATCTGTGACTTTCAGCCAGTTATTAAAAGTATCTTTGTATCCTGTTCTCTTTCTCTTAGCAGCCCATGACCCATCGAGAATCTCCGCCTGTTCCCCAACCTGAAAACAAACCAGAAAGTAAGCCAGGCCCAGTTGGACCAGATCTCCATCCTGGACACATCCCGATTCAAGTGATCCGCAAGGAGGTGGATTCTAAACCTGTTTCCCAGAAGCCCCCACCTCCCTCTGAGAAGGTGGAAGTAAAGCTTCCCTCTGTTCCAGTTCCTTGTCCTCCTCCCAGCCCTGGCCCTTCTGCTGTCCCCTCTTCTCCTAAGAGTGTGGTTGCAGAAGAGAGGGCAGCCCCCAGCCCTGCCCCTGCAGAAGCTGTACCCCCAAAACCAGCAGAAGCTGAGGCCCCCCCAAAACACCCAGGTGTGCTGAAAGTGGAGGCCATCCTGGAGAAGGTGCAAGGGCTGGAGCAGGCTGTAGACAACTTTGAAGGCAAGAAGACTGACAAAAAGTACCTGATGATCGAAGAGTATTTGACCAAAGAGCTGTTGGCCCTGGATTCGGTGGACCCTGAAGGACGAGCCGATGTGCGTCAAGCCAGGAGAGATGGTGTCAGGAAAGTTCAGACCATCTTGGAAAAACTTGAACAGAAAGCAATTGATGTCCCAGGTCAAGTGCAGGTTTATGAACTCCAGCCCAGCAACCTTGGAACCGATCAGCCGCTGCAGGCGATCATAGAGATGGCAACAGACAAGAGGGAGAAAAGTGCTGGAAGTGGAGAAGGTCCCCCAACGGAAACCCAGCAGCCAGAAGCCAAAGCAGCAGCAACTTCAAACCCCAGCAGCACGACAGACACAGCTGGTAACCCAGCGGCACCATAGTCTCTGCCCTGTACAAATCAGACTCAGAGACTTGGAACTGATGTGTGCTTTAGGGAATTTTAAGTTGCATGTATTTCAGGGACTTTAAGTCAGTTAGTTTCTGTTATTTGTAGGTTGGTACATAGTAACTTGGGTGGAGGCAAAACACACTAATAAAAGGGCTGAAAGGAAAATGATGCTTTTCTTCTATATTATTCTGTACAAATAAAGAAGTTGCTTGTTGTTTCGAAAGTTAAACTCCATTGCTTATTGTTTTGGGGCCCTCTCTGTGCATGGGCACCACATGTTAGCTGTGGCTGTGAGCTGTCTTCCTATAGCTCTGGACTGAAGAAGTTTTTGGGGTGGTGAGATGGGGAGTCAATTTCCCATCACATGAATATGAAACTTATTTTTCAGAAATGTTGCTATTTAGTGGGATGATTTTCTTCATCTCATAATTAAAATACCTAACTTTAGATAGAACACAATGTGTAAGGAGCCATAGGAATTATCTGTATGTTGGATGACTTTAATGCTACATTTAAAAAAAGGAAAATAAAGTAATACTATAACTCAAAATGTTTCTTGTGGTTTCTAAACCTTTGAAAACAGTGGTAGCATTGAGATTGTCTGTTCTTGGCTTCAGTCAGAATAAATGGCAGATGAATTTACAAGCCTGCTCTGGGATTCGTGATATCTCTACCAGCCTGGCTCATGGGAGTATTTGTCTTGGCCACTTTTCAGTCTCAGATTATAGCTGGAACTTGGGAAGACTCAGGGCTGTGCACTCAGGTATGGGAACGTGCCTGCTGCTCCCCTTCAGACTGCCCCAGCCAACAGCCAAGGTGCCACTGAGGCAGCCTCTTTGCCCACCTGGCCTCAGGCTACCCTCAGGCCTCACCAGGAGGCGGGAATAATTGGAAAGTGCACAGGGAGGCCAGTTCCTGCTATTACCCGAGATTGACCAAAGTGTTCCCTGGAGTCCAGGTCACTGAGGGTTGGAAATGTGCTCTAGGAGTCTTGAGATCATCTTTATCTGGCGCCTCTTAGTCACCAAACCAGATCAGGACCGGGTTTGTCTTCCCAGGTTGGGTTCCTAGAAGCCTGTAGGGTTAGGGACCAGATGCACTCAGAAGACACTGAGTGGAAGAGGATCCTTGTTTCTGTGCCAGTGATTTTTTAAAGCTTGGGAAGGACCACAGCCCCAAAATGTGGAGATGTGCTGGATTTTGGTTTTCTTAACTGCTTGCCAAAGAACGGGAAAAGGAAAAGTCCTGAGACCTTGGAAGTCCCAGTGAGGGTGCTGACTTAAAAGCCCCTGAGCTGAATTTCTCATGACTGTACCGAGTTTAATATTGGTGCCTGACGATGCTGCACAAAAATACACACCGGTGTACTTGCCACTCTTAGCTTGCTGAGAAAGGCTGAAGTCATTCCGATGGGAGTCTGCCAACATCATTCCTGGGTGAACTCATTTGGGGAATACAAGCCGACATGCCACTAATTCTAGAAATGTGTACATGTAAATAGAAAAAAAAAAAGCCCTACTGGACTATTTTTAAAATGAACCAAAGATAATGTAACCACTTTTTTTTGGGACCTGAGCATCTATTCTCAATGGACCTCAACGTTAGAGTCCTTGAGTGGTTACTGAATTAGGTTGATAGTATTTTTATCACTAAACACCATCAATAAGTTGCTCTTTAATGTAGCTGGAATACTTTCAAGCATCCGAATTAGGCGTAGCACGGCAGCAGGACAGGAGTTGTCTGGCCTGTGTTGGTCGCTGGGCCTTGCGTGGGGCAGGGCATGGGGCTGGCTGCAAGGCTCTAACTTACGTAACTCTTGGCCCCTTGGGAGTTGGGGGCCAGATACCTACTCCTGTGATCCTTCACTAGCCCTCCCTACCAGTGTGTCCAGATCCTGTCCCCGCTTGGGGCCACCTTTTTGTGAGACTTCCTCCATTTGAACCAAGTTCCTCAGACTTTGCTTTCCCCAGACTGCCGGTGCCCTTCAGTCTGCCAGTGCTCTCGGCATCCTCAGTCATTTCCTCAGCGAGACTGCAAATCCCCCGAGGGTGGCAGGGCCATCCCAAGCATGCCTTACTCCCATGGTGGTGTCCAGACCTGGGCACACAGGCACCCGGCACGGCCAGGAGGCTCTTAAAAGTCCCCCCGCCCCACTTAAGACATTACGATTCCAAGGCTAAATTGATGTTCCTTCAGAAATAAATGCCATCAATCAGGACGTGGGAGTTTAGGGGCAGCTCTTTCACCAACTTCCTCTTGTAATTCCCAGATACGTAGTTTGGGGCAAGTTGTTTCCTCTCTCTGGACCTTTCCCCTCCCATCTGTGAAAGGTGGGCATTGACCACGGCCCTCTTGGTGGTCTGGATGATTCTGGTAAGTCTGTGCTTGTCCCTGTTGGGGTCTCTGCCGTGGTATTTCTTCCTTATGCCCGGCCAGGAAGCATAGCACGGACTCCACTGTGGGCTGTGTGTCCAGTGAGCCCCGGGTGAGTGTGGCCCGTCGGCCCACTGTCCTGTAACATTATACAAGTGTAATCATATGCCAACGGACAGCATCCAGGGTTGAGTTATTTTGGGATGCGCAGGAGCCTGTGGGAAAATGCTGGAACATGTCTTAGTCACTTGGGCAAATACCTTTCTTTCCGTGTTCCAGCATGTTTTGAACTCTCAGGCAGCACAAAAAAAGCTGAGGCAGGCACACCCCCCTTTGTGACTGCGCGTGCTCTTCCTGAGCGCCTCTCCCGGTCTCGGCCTGTGCCACCACCTCCTCTGGGCTCTGGGAAGCGAGTAGGGGGAGAACAGGGCCGGAGAAACCCCTGGAGGCCTGACATGTGGGAAAAAACTCTGGTGCCTCTATCGATACGTAATTCAAAACAATAATCCACAAAAGAAGCGTAAGGAAGATCTGAATTTCCCATGTCATACTGTGTTGCTTTTTAAAAAATTTAAAAACTCCAATTATGTGATTCCTCCAGTCAGGTGCATGTCCCTGCTTTCCTGTTTCCAGTCGCCCAGCGCTGCCCAGTAAGAACCAGTGGAGACCAGGAAGAGCTGCCTCAGTCCCAGGGGAGGACCACAGGAGAGCACAGCAGAAGCCCGCCTCGCTGCCATCCTGCCCTCAGTGAAGGGGACGAAGAGGTGGCCACAGGTCCTCCCGACGGGGGTCTTCCCAAGACAAGCAGGGCCAGAGTTCATGGTGCACTTGGAAGCCAGCAGCCTGAAGGATGTGCGGAGGGAGCTGGAAAAAGCATTCCAGGTAGAAAGGGCCTTCTTCCAGAACACTCCTTTTCCTGTCCTTGCTTCCCTAGCTGGAGCTTGCCCTGAGGACCTGGCTGGCCATGTGACGGGAAGAAGGTCTCCTCTAGTGGGAAGAGGGAAGATCCTACCACCAGCCCCTTGCTTGTTCCTTGCACGTCATCTCTTTCTCTCTCAACTGGCCCTTTCCTCCTTCTTAGCATACAAGAAGCATGAACCGGAAAAAAGCACTTCCTTCTCGCCCCTCCCAGCCTACCCACTTCGTTATCAGACATGGAGAAACAGCCATCTAGGCCCCCTTGCCGCCCGCTGGGATCCACCCCATCGCCCCTGCCGAAACCTGGCGGCAGGCACGTTGCTGAAGTCGGTACACAATTTCTCCAGCTCTCCTCCCATCAGACCCCTCGGACTCCCCTCTTTCCCACCTTTCTTAAAAGTTCTCCCAGATTCCTCCCTGACACCACTGCGCTCACCACCATGTGACCATCAGTGTTATATGTCAGCTTGGCAGGGCCAGAGTATCTAGCTATTGAATCAAACACTAGATGCTACCATGCAGGTATTTTGTAGACCTGGTTAACATCTACAATCAGCTGACTTTAAGTAAAGGAGATTAATTACGTACGCTTCATGGTGTGGGTGGGCTACGTCCAATCAGTTGAAGGCATTAAGAGCAAAAACAGGTTTCCTGGAGGAGAAGAAATTCTGCCTCTGCCTCAAGACTGCAGCATCGGCTCCTGCCTGAGTTCCTAGCCTGCTGCCCTGCCCTACAGACTTCCAGCTTGCCGGTGTCCACGTTGCGGAATCCAATTCCTTAACAAACGCCACACACACAGAGTACAGGTATGTTCTGTTTCTCTGGAGAAGCCTGACTGACACGTGCTGTTCACGCTCTCACTGGTTCCCCAGCTTCCTCCTCCCAGACCCCAGTCACCTCGGGTCTGTGTTTCTGGGACCCTCGTTCTACTGAACACCAAACTTAACGCGCAGTTGCCTGCAGGGCACATGGGAGGGTGAGCATGCACCTGACAGCCTCCAGGAAGCTGGAATTCAAATCCTGGGTTCCCTCAGGGTTTCCCCAGCACCAGTCTGCTCCAGCCCAGGGCAAGCCTCCCACGGGTGCAATCATGAGCTCACAGAGGCCAGCCAGGTGGAGGAGTGACAGAGCCAGCTGTCAAGTGGAGGTGGGATGGGGGCAGACATGACACCCAGCCCCAGCTGGTGGGACATGTGGGGACAGGGGTCTAGTGTTGTAAGAGCATTCAAATCTTCAAGAAAGACCAGAAATGTGTTCCTGTGAAATCTCTCAATTTTTAAATATTTTTAAATGTTTTTTGAAACCAGGCAGGCCCAACCAAAACCCATCTGCAGGCCAGACTCAGCCTCCGGGCTGCCAGTTAGCAAGTTCCAAGTCCCACTGAGCTATAAATATTTAATTCTGTCTCCAGTCCCGCCTGTCCTTCCTGCTACCCCTGGGAGTGTTGTAAGGGCAAGGGCTGTGACTTGGGCTTCTTTGACTCTGCTGTACCCCACTTGGGTGGGGGGGCAGGTGCAGATAAAGGACCGTGAGAAAAGGCAGCAGGGCGAGGCAGCACCCCTCCCTCTGGCTGCAGCCCTTTTCTGTCCCCACACCCCCACCCAAGGCTTTCATCCTGCTCAAAGATCTCCAAGAGCACCCTGTTGCAGCTCATTCGGAGTCCCCAGCGCTGACTCCTCTATTCTAAAGAAGTCAGTGGGTTCCCTCCAGGATCCCCTGGTGTAAACAAAACTCACCTCGAAACCCTCATGCTCTTTTTGCTGGCCTGTTCATCACAGGAAATTTAAGGGTGGTGGTTGAGGTTGGCTCTGGAGTGAGGTAGGCCGAGTTTCAATCCCAGTTTCCAGCTTTCTCACTGAATGACTATGTGACCTTGGGCAGGTTCTTAACCTTTTTGAGCCTTGGTTTCTCCCTTAGTTAAATGGTGACAGTAAGAGTACTTTACATGAAGTAACACATGTAATTTTGAGTACACCCACTTGCCCAAGACAGTCAATAACTGGGAGTGTTGTTTCTCCAATTCTTCACACCAGCCCACGACCAGGAGAAAGGGGCAAGAAGCAGGTCCAGAGCTCTCCAACCTCAAGGTGGCATCGGGGCAGGTCCAGGCAGGGGTAATGGCACATCACTCTGGTTTCTTCTCTCCACCTCTGTAACCCCCCACTCAAGTTTGGATGGCATCTTTTTACAGTGGTCCAGGCAGGGACCTTGTGGCTGGGATGAGCAGGGACAGAGGTCTCCTTAAAGGACCTCAGTCAGTGGGGTTCATTGCAAAGATTTTGGCCCTGGAACCCAGGAAACTCCCAGGCCAGGCCTCGAGGGGAGAGGAGCTGAAGAGAGGGCAGCGCCGGGGAGGCCAGGAAGCCGCCATCAAACTGAGCCTAAATCTCTTCCTGGGGTTGTTCTTCTCTCCCGACGATGATTGGGACATCAGAATCAGGGCACATGATGGCATCAGGGAAGCACTCAAATTGGCAAACCACTAGCCATTCCCTGAGATGGGGTCTTTAGGGAGAATGACCTCAGCAAAGGGAGACCAGGAAGCAGCATGGTCTCTGGGAGCTGGAACCTGCCGTTAGTAAAACAAAGAAATATAGAGATGGGGGCTGCAGGAGCACACTGACCCTTAATGCCCCTTGCATTTGGTACCTAACCATGGCAGTCACCATTAGGGTCCCCTCAACATGATATATTTGGAAGCCTAATGATTAAGGGGGCCAGTCCAATTCCAAAATAAAGGCACAAACAGGTGCCCTTTTATACATATCTAGATAAAATTTAAGAAAATTCAGCTGAGTGGTGGAGTGTTGGGCTAGACAGGGCCCAGCTTCAAAGTAACGTGCTCAGTCCTACAAAACCACAGATGCCCACGCACCCTCCTACCACACTCCCACTAATACAGGAAGGGTATAACAATGTCACAGTTCCTGTGCTTGCACAAACTTCCAGCAAAAAGGACTGGGTTAGGAATCAGTTCCATGGAAATTCCCAGCAGACAAGTTCCAGGAATGTCTATCATGTGGCTCTTTATGAGCTATAGATTCTTGGAACTGCTTAGCTTCAAATGACCACTGCAATGTGCAAATGAAGTGAACAGTGCTGTAAACTCTTAAGTTGGATGCCAGTGATGCTGATTTCTTGCATTCTGCAGGACAAGGATGTGTTTCAGCTGGCTTGCAGCTGTGTGAGGCAGAGAGCTCTGGAAGGTCATAGAAGAGTCTTTAGAGATGGTAGCAACTGCATTGGTTGTAAAATCAGACAGCTTTAGAAGACCTTACCACCTGCCTACTCCTTCGATCCCTCCCTAGAGATACAGCTTCTGTCTACTAGGAACTTTGGCTTACACAGGCTCTCTGTGGCTGCAGTGGTCTCTCTTTACATCGGAACCTTTTAGCTTCCTCTCCCACTGTTCACTGTTTCATCCTTTACATGTTTTTTTTGTTTTTACATCAGTCTTCTTGAGATATAATTCACATATACCATATGATTAACCCATTTAAAGTGTACAATTCAGGACACTGGTACTTGGAGACGGGAGTCTGCCAGCCTCCTCATTTGCTGGCAAATTAATAAACTCTTCTTTCCCTCTCCTCAAACCACTTATCCTCACTCTTCTGATGCAGCCTCGGGGACAAGTGCCGAACTTTCAGTAACAGGATCTGGCGTCCCTGGGTGGGACCTATCAGCACCCCAGTGGAATGGCACCCCACAACTGTTGGAAGAGGCAGGGAGCAGCCCCGGGTCAAAGCTGTGGGTCTTCGCGGGTGGGAGCAACTTCTTTTGGAGGTGAGGGAGCGAGAGAGCCCCAGCAGCTGCTGGAGTCTGTTTTAGCTCCCCTGAACTCCTGTCTCTGTCTTCCTGAAGTAGCCGCAGCTCCCCGCAATCTGAACTGAGCGGAGGAGAAGGAAATGGGTTTAGGAAGTGTCCGCGTGCCAGGCAATTTGTTGGGACAGAGAGACAACTCCTTAGTGGGGATTTCCCTGGGCTATCACCTCTTCTGTTGATCGGTCTTACTGCTGGGTTTCTGGCAACCTCGCCGGGCATCTTCAGATGATTTGTGCAAGCGTTGACCAAATAGCTGACTCCAAGTCCCCCTTTCCTAGGAATTCAGACTTCCTCTTGACAAATGATGGATGGGCCATCTTAATCCTGTTTGGCTAAGAAAGGATCATACAATTGAGGTGAGAAGGCAGCTGGTTTCTAGAATGTGAGAGAAATAACACTGCCCAGTCAAGTCCCCTCACCAGGAACTTTTAAACAGGATAATCGGTGTCTGTAAGAATAAATCTCTAGAACACAATAAAAATAAAATAAAGTGTACAATTCAATGGTTTTCGGTATATTCATGGAGTTGTGCAAAAGAAGAAAGAAAAAAGAAACTCAGTAGCATTACTTCCCATTTCCCTCTAACCCTCCCTGCACCCCCAGCCCCTGGAAACCACTAATTTACTTTCTCTATATACAGAATTGCTGATTCTGGATGTTTCGTATGAATGGAATCATATAATATTAATAGTCTTGTCTCATGACTGGCTTCTTCCACTAAGCGAATATTTTCAAGGTTCATGTGTGTTGCATCATGTGGCAGCACTTCATCTCTTTTTGTTGTTGAATAACATTTACTATATGGGTGTACCACATTTTATTTACCCATGCATCAGTTGATGGACTTTTGGGTTGCTTCTATGTTTTGGCTATTATGAATAACGCTGCTACGAGCATTCGTGTACAAGTTTTTGTACGGACATATGTTTTCATTTCATTTGGGTATGTACTTAGAATTATGTATGTAGAATTGCTAGGTCATGTGGTAACTGCGTTTTAACCTTTTGAGAAATTGCCAGACTGTTTTCCAAAGTGGCTGCACCATTTTACATTCCCACCAGTAGCATAGGAAGGTTCTAATTTTTTCGCATCTCATTTTCTACATATTTCAGTTAAATGTTTAAAAACATAGATGTAACTGACAACTCACCTCTTAGCAGCAGGTGCTAGAGTTCACTGACTAGCTCATGGATTGCCTACCTTGGGGCAGGTACTCACCCCTGGTCCAATCAGCAAGGGCCAGAGTGACGGAGCAGAGTCATGTGGTACAAAACATGGCTACTGAACGCCTGTCCCTCCAGCAGAGCCTGTGGAGATGAGAGGAGGTCTGAACAACACGATTCACTGAAGGCAGAGCTCTAAAGGATGATGTCAGCTCATTTCAGGGCCATGTGCACAAGGAGGGCAGCTGGCCAAAAAAAGAAAATGATATATTGCTTTTCTTGGGACTAGTTTGATCTGCTTCAACCAACACTTTGGGGCCAACATACAGCCAGGTCTCTAATTTTTCCAATGAATTGCAGGAGCATCTACATGACCTTATTTAGCAAGAAGTCTAGTGTCTCTATCCGAAGGCCTCTCCCTTCCTCCCTGAACTGTCCGAGAACTTCAGGAGTTCACTCAGGTCTATGGGAACCAATCCTGCTGCAGGTGCTAGGTAAAGAGAGAGAATGGAAGGTCTCATTGGTTCATCAGCCAATGCTCTGGAAGCACCCACAGTGTTGCTGTTGAAAGCTGGCCCTTCTTTGTCAGATAGACACTACTTGCTCCTTTGGCATCGACCTGGCTTGGATCCCTAAGGCCACTGCCTGGGGCTACTTTCCAGGGTCTGAGTTCAGCACCCTCTTGGACCACACTGATACATTCAGCAGTCGGATCCAGAGCTCCCTCTTCAGCCATAGGCTGTGCTGGAACCAGCAAGTACTCCCCGCGAAGACTGAGGCCAGGCTTGAGGTTCAAGAATAACAGACATGGATCCTTCCAGTTCAGTGGGTTGCAAACTCACACACCTGTGAGTATAAGCAAATAAGCAGTTTACTTAGCATAAAGAATATGGCTGCTGAGAGAGGTGAAAGAATGTTCTGCTAACATCAGAGCCTGCAAATTCACAGAATGTGGAAAGTGGAAAACCCAGGAGTGACACTGAGAAGCCACCACTACATTCTCTCCCAGCTGTGATGCACATGAGGTGCTTATCACCGTAACAAGCCTCTTATCAACACCTTCACCTGGACAAAGTCTCAGCCAACTTTAACAGAACACAGCTGAATGCAGTCAACTAATTCTCACCTATGGCCATCCCCTCTTGGGCCTACAGGTATGTCCTCCCATGAACTCTCATTAAACCCCCTGGCACCTTCCCACCCCTACCCCCCAACACCCCTGGTCTCCAGTTCAGACTTCTGGCACAGATCCGCTTGGGGCCTTTGCGTTCTTTCCCATCAGTGATTCTTCATCCATCCCAACAAGTTTCTCTGTCTTTGAATCTCAGCGAGCAAAGCCTGGGATCCACAGATTTTGCCCCAGGGAGGCTCCTGGACTGTTAGACAAGTTCAAACCCTTTTTCCCTGACAGTAAGCTTTGCTCATCAAGAGGTATTAAGGGAGAGACAGGCTTCATCAACCCTTTTAAAAAATTTTTATGTCAGTTTTCACTCAGGGCAACGAGTGCCTGCTTGCCCTAAGTTTTCATAATTAAAAGAATCCACACAAAGGCTCTTGCCCGAATAATGAAAGCTCTAAGATGACTCTGTGTCCACCTTCGGAGTAGAAGCAGCTGGCATAAATTTAAAATGTCTCCCAATAGGTGCTCAGTTGCATTAACATTTTTTTGGAGATAATTTTGACTAATTATTGGATCACAAATTTCTTTCAGACAAAAAAGACAAAAGGATCTTTATCCCAAATATACACACTGTAAACTCTCAGGATTTAAAAATATTAAAAACATGGTAATGCCTCCATTTTGGTTTTTTGTTCATATTTCACCCTAATGATCAAGATATTAGAAAATATATTGAGGTGACGGGGATCTCAATTACCCTGATTTGATCATTATGAATTGTATATATGTATCAAAATATCACCTGTATCCCTAAAATATTCACAACTATGATATATCAAAAAAATTAAAAATTAAAGAAATTAATAAAAGAACATATATAGTTTAAAAATAAAATTACGTATAATAATTGCATGAACAATTTTAAGGCTAAAGTTTCAGCTTAGAATGAAAGAGAGTGCACATGTGGTACAAATAAAAACATGAGGCCCAAGAGTACCTTACTAATTACTATAAAATGTAAATGGTTGATTTGGGATAAACGCGATTTGTTTTTTTGTGATCCACTGGAATGTGAAACGCGAAATCTTTCTTTAGAGCTAAGGCTTTCCCAAAGCTAGTTGAAGGTTTGAAATCTCCAGGGGGGATTGATTTATAAGTACAGGTTAAGGCTGCTTTGGACTTGGTAGACTGTGGCTGTTAAATTAGGCCCTGGAGTCCTGAGATACGGCTCTTCATCGCAGCCTCCCCAGTAAGTAACTTGTTTTAGCAAGCCGCTCCCCCTTGGATTAATGAAATTCCGCTTCAGTGCTATGATTCTTAATGAAGAACTCAGCAGCAATCACTAAAATCTGCAGTGAGGGATTTCACCCAATTGACCAGTAGGGGGCGAGTCATGACTGTGCCTTCTGCTTTCACCCCTGCCCCGAGGAATCCTTTCCTGCTTTCTCGAGAAGCCGATCGTGGTCTCCATTTTAGGATGAACCACCTGAAGAAGTATATCTTTCATTATTTTGTATTTCTTATAATACAAGGGATACGCTAACAAAGACTAAGACTTTATTTGAAAACCGAGTAAAGCAAGCAAAGACAGGACGTGGCGCTGGTCTGGTCAGGCGTTTATCTCAGCTGGTTAGAACACAGCCATGCATTCCTTCACTCCTTCATTCCATGAATAAATGAGACACCCTCATTTTCTGCAATTGGGGAAATCTGTGAGTCAGAAATAATCGAGTCCACATCCATCTGAGATCTGGCCCAGTCACCGCTGGGCTGGTCTTCTAGCAATGTAAGTCAGGCTTTGGGGGGCGGGCCAATGTTCTTAGCACTTTAATGCCATGTTTATGTTTTCCTAAGGAGTGGGACCAAAATAATGTTAGAGGAAATACGTGATTCTTTGTACGAGAAAGGAAAAACTAAGGAGGAGGCACGTTTGTTTATTAGATAACTAATGAGAACCCGCCCCTCTCTCGCCCCCTACCTCTTGCTGGTGGCAGTAACTATGGGAGGTGAGAATCGTCTCTCCTCTCTTGGGACTAGAGCGGCCCCTCCATGCAGAATGGCAAAGTATGAACAGAGCAGAAACTCCTTAGTGTCACAATAGGCCTGAAGCCTGCATATTTGAAATCCTCAAGAAGAGACTAAGAGGAAACCTCTTCCTGCTGTGGAGACTGGCAGATCAGCCCTCTATCGAGAACAGCTGGAAAAGCGGGCGGAACAAGGTGAGCTACCAAGGTGGCGAGGATTTGAGGGCCAAGACCTTGGAGAGAAAGTTCAGCAGAGCTTTGAACTTTGAGTCACTGCGGCTTGTTTCTTACCAGGGAGGTATGAATAGAAGAGGCAGCTGAGAGGGGACCTGCTCTGTCCTGGGGAAGCAGAGAGCCCAATACTCCGGGCCAACGACACTGGGCTCACAGGTTGTTTGAGAATGATCCTACCATCCACCTCTTCTGAGACCTTGATTTATCAGTAGTCCCAGCTCTCTTGTGTCCAACTTCTCTCTCTCTCTCTCAGTTTATGCCGAGCAACATTAAGATATCTTTAAGTTGCTCTCATCACTCTATCTGGTTATTGCCCCCTCTTTCTCCTCCTTTGCAAAACTAAACTTCTAGAAGGAGTTATCCACACTCACTGCCTCTACTTCCTCACTTCCTATTCTGCTCAAGTTCCTTTGGAATAGAGACCCATCGGGCTAGTTCTAGGCGGCTGCTTCTTACAGGGACACAGGAATCAGTCATGTGCAAATCTAGAGAGAAGATACTGCAGCACAGCTGGCTTCGTGGAAACTTGGAATGGGGACTGTAGGATCAGCAGGATGAGCTCCTCATCTCTCCTCTCCTCCCTTATCTCTCACTTTCTTTGCTTCTCTCTGGCCAACTCTGCTGTTCCTTCTTCTCGCTACTTACCCGTCTAGCACCATCCCATAGTGACCATTCCAGCTCCCACTGTCAACAGACAGATGCCCAAGAGAGAGAGATGAAACCTAACTAGCCTAGCAATTTCTTCAAGTGACGAGACAGGCCAAAGGTCACTGGCCTCAAAGTACAGGATGTGGCTGTTTAGGGCCACCGGATCATGGACAGGGCAGCCTCCCTTAGAAGGGGCTGTGGAGGGAGGGGGAGACCAGGCCTGCGGAAGCACCTCTGTGTGCCTCCCATTCACTCCTCGACCCAAGGCAGCTGGCTGATGTGCTCAGCAGCTGGATGCGCTTTCACTGAGGTCATACTCAACGTCTTGTTGTTGAATCTAGTGACAGGATTCGTTTCTTTCTGTGTTTGAATGTCAGTGGCTTTTGGAACCGTTGATCCTTTTTCTGCTCCTAACTCCCATGAAATTTACAGTCTAGTTTTTCTCCTACATTGTGGCTGTTTCTTTGCAGCCTGTCTTGTGGGCTCTTCTTTCTCTGCCTGTGTTCTCACAGTTGGCCTTCCACTGGGCCTGGCTTGTCCTTTCCTCTCCTTTCTTCTTTCGTAGTTCCTCTCCAGGCAGCCTCGATCTCACACACAGCCTCAGTCATGTGCTCCACACTGGCATCTTCTGATTTTATAATATGTATCGGCTCAACTTCCTCCCAAACCTCTTTTTTTTTTTGAGACAGAGTCTCACTGTGTTGCCTGGGCTAGAGTGCCATGGCATCAGCCTAGCTCACAGCAACCTCAAACTCCTGGGCTCAAGCGATACTCCTGCCTCAGCCTCCCGAGTAGCTGGGACTACAGGCATGCACCATCATGCCTGGCTAATTTTTTCTATATATTTTTAGTAGGCCAATTAATTTCTTTCTATTTTTAGTAGAGACAGGGTCTCACTTTTGCTCAGACTGGTTTCGAAGTCCTGACCTTGAGCGATCCTCCCACCTCGGCCTCCCAGAGTGCTAAGATTACAAGTGTGAGCTACCGCGCCAGGCCCCAAACCTCTTAACCAACTGGACAGCTCCACCTGGACGTCCGACAGTCACCTCAAAGTCACTGTGTGCACAAATGAACTCCATCCCCTCAAATTTTCTCCTTTCCTGATGTTTCCTGATGAGCAGATGGAGCCACCCACTTGTCCACGCCAGACACAGACTCATGCTGTCACGCCCAACCAAACTCCA
>CAUYRT010071365.1:0-71228 GCA_963574885.1 Lepilemur ruficaudatus
CATTACTCATCTTTGTGTTTGCTAATGAGCCTCCTGAACTAGACTGACTCGAACACACTTATCAAAAAAATGAGCCTCTTCTAATTTACATGGAGTTATCTTAAACGACTTGCTAAGACTTTGTGCAATCAAGTCAATAAAATTTATAATTTTGTCTCATAGAAGCAATCCATACTTTTCCCAACTCATCAGGGAATAGATTCCATTCTTTTGTGACAGTGATTCATTTTAATACTCTTTCTATTGATTTATATAGCTTCATACTGAAGCAAAATGATTTCACACCTGTTTTACTTACCAAAACCAATTGAAAGTGATTAGATGTCATCAACGTTAGGCAAACTATACTCAGATTCACTGATTTATAATCAAATATAATAATGTTAGCTGTCTTTTATGGAGTTTCAATTAAATGCCAAAAATCACAATGACTCTTGAAACTTTATCACGTAACTACTGCAAGAGAATTAACACTACTCATTTTACAGCTTACATAGCTTACTAGAGGTCACTAAGCCAAAAGTCAGGAAACTAGAGTCCTAACCCATGTTTCCAACTCCAAAACCATTCCATTGCTATAAAAGCCAGAGGCACCCCTTCAAATCAAAATGGCCAACTAGACACAGGTAGTATGTGTCTCTTCCACGGAGAGGAACCACAAGAGTAAGAAGCTTCTCACATTTTGAATAGATTGTCTAGGAGAGAACACTAGTATTTACCAGAGAAGTGACAGGAAGCACCAAAAATTGATAAGGAGAGGGTTTAGAGCAATTTGCCTGGCCAGGTACTGGCCAAGAACCATGAGAAGCTCTTGGACATGGGGAAACAGTAAGAGAGAAACCCCAGGGGCTCCACACTGTGAGATGAGCTTTTAGGATCTTGGTTACAAGAAAACCCCCTGACCCATACAGATCTCAAGCCTAACATAAGGAGCTGCCTGGCAATTGCACAGAGATGTTGCTTCATAAAAGGAACCCATGCAGAATCTCACAGGCATCTGAGCCTGGGGCAGCTTGAGCCAGTGCCATTCTAGAAGCCTAGCTACCAGGAACTGCATATGTGCCTACAGCCTCTGTGCAGCTCTGAGAAGGGACAGAGGAGCCCAAGCACTCCCACCCATCCTGGAAAGGTCCCCACTGCCCTGCTACAGGTTACTGTTAAGACTGAGACAGGAGCACACAGCATTTTCCATTTTCTTGCCAACACTGTTTACATGGGTGGGGCCCCAGCCTCCCTGGTTGCAGGCCCAAAGCATCATTTTGAGAGTTTAACACTGGGCTGCACAATGCCCTCAGACCATGTTTGGGCTGACTAGGCTGCAGCTACTGACCACATGGGGAGGGACAGGGAAACCAGGCTTTCCAACATATATGTAGGACAATACCCACCACCCTGCAACAGGCTGCTATGAGACGAAGTCTCGTGACAACTGCACTCCCCACGGTCTCCTCCAGCTCAGCCTGCCTGGGAAAGGCCCTACCCTCTATGGTCATAGGTCCAAGGTACCATTTTGGGAGTTTAAACCTGGTCTGTGCCCTTCCCTTGAGCGGAGCTTGGGCTGAGGCAGCTGTAGCTGCTGCCCAGCTGAGGACGAATTGGGGAGCTGAGCTCCTCTACACACACATAGGACAATTCTCACTGCCCTGCTATAGGCTCCTGTGAGACTGAGATATGAGCAGACCTTACTGCCCACACTTCCTTGCCCAGGCTGCTCCACTGAAAGGGCCCTGCCCTCCTTGATTGCGAGCCCACAACCAGTGTTATTTTGAGAGTTTAACACTGAGCTATGCCCCATCCTTGGGCCAACTGCAAGATGATGTGGCTGCAGCTGCCACACAGCCAGAAAGGGATAGGGGAGAACAAGCTCTCCTAAGTGCACTTATGACAATATCCACCACTCTGTTATGGGAAGCTGTGGGACTGAGGACTAGCCTGCCCAACCCATCGCAACTACTAGCAACACCAACCCAGAACACTTGGGTTCTAGTCATTGGCTCCACAACCACTACTGCCACCTCCCACATCACAACAGTTGCACAGGGGCCTGAGAATCCTCCCACACACCCAGCCTTCTGCTCCAGGCCCTCTGCTCTACCAGTTTCTAAGCAAGCAACCTGAAGGCCCAAGAATTGATCACCCAGGATACACTAAAACCAATGCCAGTGGTAAGCTGCTGTGGGCCTAAAATTAGGTATATTCAGCCCACTGCTTCTACCAGTGGGCTCAAAGACTGGCTCAGCTGGCATTCAAGTCCTCAGTAAAACTTCACCACAGCCTCAACTAATAACTGTTCCCTAAGCCACCAAGGAAAGCACAGATACCACTGACCCTGTATACTGCCTAAGAAATCATATAAAGATCACACCTCTATAGGCACCCAAAATCAAAGCCAAAGTGTCCTACTCAACCAGCAACACATACACATCTTGAGGGACGAATTTTCCCCTTTAAAAGCAATTTCAAAAAATTAGAACAAGTGACTGCTACATCAGATGTGCAGATACCAGTGGAAGAACACTGGAAACATGCAAAAAGCAAGAAAATATGACATCACCCAAGGACCATAAATAAAGGATCCAGAAATAAATATCAGAGCACCCAGAATTATACAACAAATATTATTAGATCTAAAGAAACAGACAGACAGCAACACAATAATAGTGGGGGACTTTAACACCCCACTCACAGATCATCAAGACAGGAAATCAACTAAAAAACATTGGACTTAAATTGGACTTTAGACCAAATGGACTTAACAGACATTTACAGAACATTCTACCCAACAAATGCAGAATATACATTCTTTTCATCAACACATGGAACATTCTCCAGGATAGACCATATCTTAGGCCACAAAATAAGTCTTAACAAATTTTTAAAAATTGAAATCATATCAAGTATTTTCGTAGACTACAGTGGAATAAAGCTAGAAATCAATACAAAGAGGGACTTCAGAAGATATACAAATATATGGAAATTAAACATGCTCCTGAACTATCACTGGGTCAATAAAGCAATAGAGAAATTTAAAAATTTTTTGAAATGAATGAAAATGGAAACACAACATACCAAAACCTGTGAGATACCACAAAAACAATGCAGAGGGAAGTTTACAACATGAAATGCCTACATCAAAAAAGTAGAAAAATTGAAAATTAACCACTTACCATTGTACCTCAAAAAACTAGAAAAAAATAACAAACCAAACCCAAAGTTAGCAGAAGAAAAGAAATAACAAAGATCAGAGTAGAACTAAATGAAATAACCCCCCCAAAAAAGTACAAAGAATCAATGAAACAAAAAGTTGGTTCTTCAAAAAGATAAACAAAATTGACAAACCAGTAGCTAGACTAACCAAGAAGATAGAAGATCCAAATAAACACATTCAGAAATACAAAAGGAGACATAACTGATACCACAGAAATATAAAAATCATCACAGATTACTATAAACAACTGTATGTTCATAAACTAGAAAACCTAGAGGAAATTGATGAATTCCTGAAACGTATAAAACATGCAGTATATATAGATACCATAATGTACTACTCAGCCATAAGAAAGAATGAAACAATGTCTTTTGCAGCAACTTGGATAGAACTGGAGACTATTATCCTAAATGAAGTATCTAAGAAACAAAAAAATAAAGGCTGTACATTCTCACTTACAAGTGGGAACTAAACTACAGCTACACAAGGACACACAGAGTGGTATAATGGACATTGTGGACTCAAAAGCAGGGAGGGTGGAGGAGGTGAAGGATGAAAAATTACCTATTGGATACAATGTACTGTATTCAGGTGATAGGTACACTAAAAGTCCAGACTTCACCACTATACAATATATACATATAACAGAACTCAACTTGTACCCTGTAAATCTATTAAAATTTTCTTTTAAGATTTTAAATTCCAAAAAAGGTACACATTTATAATCATCAATATAATTAGAAGAATAACAAGCACTTTCACTGGCACCTACTGTCTCCATAATTATGTTAAATTCTTCATATGCATTGCCTCATAAATTTTCACAATAACAATATCAGGCAGGAATGTTTAAGTTCCTCCCTTTACAGATATGAAAATTAAGGCTTAGAGAGGTACAGTGACTGCCCTGAATTCATAGAGGTAGCGCTTGACAGTGATGGGCTGTGTAACTTTAGAATCCATGCTCTTAACCATTTCATTCTTCTGCCTCTTAACCGACAGATAAGGCTTTGCCCCTTTGGAGTCTGACAAAACCAGTGATCAGAAGCAGGTGCTGAGGAGGGGTCCTTATTTATCACAGAGAACCTCACATTCCTAAGATATTCTCTTCAGCAATACATATTCTTAATTATTTTAACAAAACACATGAAGAATGGCTGAGAGAACATAGAATCATAGTCTTGGAAACAGCAATCTGTAAAGACTTAAAAAGCTGTCATGAGAAACAAATGTATATTTATTTTTTGTTGTTCCACAGGAAAGGATGAGAGTTGCATACAGACAGTTGTGTAAATAACTTGTGTGGCCTCATAAAGTATCCTAATTATCACTGGGTTTGGGGGCAGAAGTCAGGTGATCATCAACCATACTGTACATGTGTTTCTATCATCACATAAGGATTAGGACTTGATTTATTTTTTAAGATAACTTCCACCTCTACGATCCAATCATGTAGAATTTGACTATTTCACTGATATGATTGTATATGAGTATTCATTTAATTATCTTTACCTCTATTTTCATAATTTTTTAATGATTTAAGATTATAAAAATAAATAGTATAGAAGCATTCACCTTAAAGAATAAATTACAATTATTATTGCAGCATTACATATAAAATATTACACTTTATATAATATGTAAAAAATGAAAGCAAGTGCCAATTTAAAATAGGTTCAATAAATCTTGAACCATAATTATAATAGAATATTATGTGGCCATTATAAATCATGTGTTTCCTGTGTATTTGATGATACATAAAAAATTACTTCTAATATCGAGCATAAAAGGATGTAAATTACAGATAAACACAGAAATGTCATGACCTATGTTTCTCAAGTTTATCTTTAGAATTTATGAACCTCTATTTTCCTACCAACTATGTCCAAGTTTGTCTGAAGACTGATCACAATGCCTAGCCCATATGAGATATTCAGTAAATAATTGGTGAATGAATAAGGAGTAAATGGTGTGACATATATTTAATAAAGAATTTTGGAAAAATTAGTATTTTTATAATATCAATCTGTTCTATGCCTTAGATATAAACCAACATAATCATCATTAAAAAATTATCATAGAAGAAAATCTTATTCAGGCATTTTCAAGGATTATATTGAAATTTTATCTCAGGTTTTAAAAATCATTTTAAAAACAGGAAGGAAAGACACAAGTTGGAAAATATTTGCAGAAAATTTAAAGAGCTAAGTGTTAATCATATCGTCTATTAAGAATTCATACGAATTAAGAAGAAATTATTAAAATTTCAAGATACAGTTAAATAGAGGGTGCAAACAAGAGAAAACATAAGTAATAAACAAACATAGAGGAAGTATTCAATCTAACTAGCAACCAAAAATGAAAAGTAAAATAATGTTTTATACCAATAGAAAATAATAAACATATTAATTGTAATAAACACATTTATTATAATAAACATAAATATTAAACATATTTTAATATAAAGTATTAAGTTTGGGGCAAATAATTTTATAAGTGTACTAAGAATTCTCTCATAATTCATATCTTTTCCTTCAATAGTCCTATCTAGAAATTTATCTTAAGTTACTTCTAGAAAAAAGAAAAGTAGATTACATAGATGTCAAGGGTCATTATATAAAAATCTCAAAAAATTAAAAACAAATTAAAATGTCCAATAATACAAAAATTATATCCCATGTTATAGCAATTTCACTTAAATGAAATATTCTCTAAATATTAAAAAAAGTATATCACAAGGACTGTTAAAAATCATGAAAAATTATTGATATAAAGTGGCAAATGTAATTAAAATTCATCTTTGCTGTAATTATATTAGTATAAAGAAAAAATATTTGTGTGCGGTCTAGAATTAACAAAAAGAGGAAAAACCGAGTCTAAAGAGGTGAAATTTAGGATTTTATGGTGTTAACCTAGTATTATTTATGCAGTAAAAAGAGAAAGAAATCCTTAACAAAAGTTTAACTTTTCTGAGAACTTTTGGACTTTCTGACTCAAACCCCAATTAATAAGGCCATCAAATAGAGGCATATTCAATGAATACTCCAAGAAACGCATGTCAGGGGGAGGGAGGTTTTCTTAGGTCAGGATAATTTGGTCTCTGGAATACACAGAAGCCAGAGACTTTATCCCTAAGGAATCCTAAGTTTTTGACTTACAACCCTAGGGACTGAAGAACTTTGTAAAAATAAGTGCTGAATTTACCTGCTTTAAAAGAAGTTGAGTCTCCCTTGAGTAAACGTTGACTTAAGGACAAATTATGGAAAAACTAGAGTTGCATCACTAACCAGCAGGCTTTATATGTTTTATTTCCTTGATATGTTCTTAAGAAGATACAGGTACAAACAAATTGTCTTATTGTGGCTATCCTTTCCCACATTTTATTTTTTTTTATTGTTTTTAATTTTTTTTATTTTTTTATTTTTTTAAGGAAAGAGGAGCCACTGTCTTTCAAATTGAGAATCTTCTGATCTCATCTAAAAAATGTAAATGAAATTCAAATTCTGGGAATATTAGCATGGAATAGTGTGGATGAGTTTAAAATCCAGTAAGGAGGTAAGATAAAGAGATTTTATTGTAATTATTTCAGAATGAAAACATCCAAACAATATATATATTTTTGAGTTAATGTGGTCATTGCCTGTGCTTTTAAAAAATATGAATATATATGTAAATGAAAAAAATACAAAAATCCAGATACCACCTGCTAAACCAGGATATTTTAATTTTTTTCTTTTTAATTCCAATATAGCCTCAATAGTCTGCAATCTCTTTTGAGATATGATTAATTCATATGAGGAAAAGAAAGTTGCTTGCAATGTAACAAATCTTATAAATAATAGGCTAATGGTTATTATATTTAAGTATGTGGTTCACTAGGGTCTCAAGTAACAGTCATCTGGAGAAAGAGTACATGGTGATTTACATGTTATTCATTTATAAAATATTTCCAATAAGGATTTGAGAAAACATATAACTAAAAGTGTTTATGGTAAAAATAGGATGAGAAACAAATAATATGAAAGAAAAGGGAGAAGTAATTATGATAGTTTGAACCCCAGGCAGTCAAGGCAAAAGAAAAAGTATCAAGATTTTTTTTTTTTTTAGTTTTCATTAATATAATAAATCAAATTCCACTATACTAGACCTTAATTCCACAAATATACCTGAAAGAAATTTTGGGTAGGTTTCGTTTGAATTCATTATTGTGGATAATATCTTTGTAAGTGGTTTTTAAAAGAGGCAAATGTATCCTTTATGTACATAATTATCACATGGACCCTGGTTGAAAGTTCAATACAACTAATTAAATTGCAGTGTTATAAAATTTTTATCCTGTATAAATAAGTAAACATTGTGGTATAGTGGTAAAAATGATGAAGATTTGGGAATCATAAAGATAAGAGTTTAAATCATAGTTCTGGCACTTACCACTATGAGATGTTGACATTTTTCCTTAACCTTTAAATCTCAAATTAATTTTCTCATCTGTAAACAAGTCATAATAGTATTTGGGTTACTTTAAAAATTAAATGATAAAAATTATATGAAGTGCCAAGTACATACTAAGAGCTCACATATTGTCAATTACCCTTCTCTTTGTGAGCTAAAATAATATGTCTTTCCACTTGGTATGTTAATTAAGGATTAGAATTACAAAATCTATGAACTGAGAGTTGGCTGCCCACTAAACTTTGTGCAATGTCAATGGTCTTAATTGATCTCTTTAGAAGAGCTAGAAAAGATTACAGAATTGTTTTCCCTAGTGAGTATTCAGGGGTACGGATGTTACGTGTTTTTCAGTGAAAAAATTTAGTACTTTAAATACTACACTGTCAAGTAGCTACTAAAGCTAGGCAAAACAAAACAACTTATAGAAAGTTAGACATTTTTAGAAAGTTAGAGAGTTTGACTTCTGGCTTGAATTAAAAAATCACAGATTTTGCTTAGTTCTATCACAACACTAAAGCAGTGCCCAGATGAAGCCCCAGAGCATCGAACCACAGAGTGGCTATTTCTTACAAAAGCCACGAGTTGGGAGAGAAGGATTAGAAGATGACTATGATTCAGGCTGGCTTAGAGCCTTTTACAAATATGCATTTCATCTTTTACCAACAATTCTGTTCTAGGCATCTTTGTCTGCCATCTCATTTGAGATCATATGGTTAAGTCAGGAACTCAAGTTCTTTATCTTGATGTACTTCCCGAAAACAATAAAGACTGTTACCTGGAAGGTTTTGAGTGTGGATAATATCTTTGCATTACACTTGCAATGCCAGTGTAACTTTTCAGAAGCAAGGATTTTGAGTGCAGGGATTATTTATGTTCTAGGTCCAATACAAAGAAGTAGCGGGTTCCTGTGGATAACTAGATAGGGCAACTCCTCTGCAGTGTGCAATCTCTAGACTCCTAAGACAATCCCTGTACTATTTAAACTGTTTTAACATTTTGTACTCTGAGTTCACCTTTCTGACATAATTATAAACATCTGCCTCAGAGTTTTTTGATTTGATTATATTTTTTCTTTATGTATATTTGTTTTAGAAATTTGGATAATTCAGAGAAGTAGGGAAAAACCTATCTAAAATAACCATTAACATTTTGGATATTTCTTTCCAGCATTTCTATGCTGTCTAGGTTATCTTAGTTTAGATTTTGGTTTTGCAAACAATGTCATACACTGCTGTTTTGTTTCTGTTTTCACTTGATCATTTTAAACATAAATTAAATATCACTTTTGTGTTCATACAAATTCCCCATAAATATATTAATAGGAGAAATAATGGCCCATTGGGTGCATGTACTATGATTATTTAACAATTCCCCTTGCATATAGACAAGAATAAAAAGCTGTTTTCAAAGATAATATACAATAACAACAAAGATCTGGTAAATATGGAGTTATTTGATACTACAAGTCCCATAGAAAGCAATATATTAGGCAGGGCTCAGTGGCTCACGCCTGCAATCCTAGCACTCTGGGAGGCCAAGGAGGGCGGATTGCTCAAGGTCAGGAGTTCGAAACCAGCCTGAGCAAGAGTGAGACCCCGTCTCTACTTAAAATAGAAAGAAATTAATTGGCCAACTAAAAATATATAGAGAAAATTAGCCAGGCATGGTGGCGCACGCCTGTAGTCCCAGCTACTCGGGAGGCTGAGGCAGAAGGATCACTTGAACCCAGGAGTTGGAGGTTGCTGTGAGCCAGGCTGACGCCACGGCACTCTAGCTTGGACAACAGAGTGAGAGTCTGTCTCCAAAAAAAGAAAAGAAAAGAAAAGAAAAGAAAGCAATATATTAGAAACTATCCAGAGTCTTAACAATCTTTATTCCCTGTTCCCAAATAGGTTCTGGGAATCCGTGTTAGGGACGTAAACCTAAATGCAGAAAAACTTTTAGGCGCAATGCGATGCAATAGAGTGTATGTTGATTGCTTCTTATAAGTTACACTAGCATTGCAAGAATAATGTAAATAATTTACTTTATGTTGTTGATTATCCTTTTTTTCATTTGAAAGCATAAAAGCAAGTTGGTGGTTTCTCTTATAAATAGTTATAAGTGAAATTTTTATGGCAGCAACTATCTCAGGGCCATTAGGATACTAAATGTACGCCATAATTATTTTCTGAAATCAATTGCCAAATAGGAATCACGCTACCAGTGTAATTACTATGTGCCTTCAGTCACAGCATGTGAGCTCCTAGAAATGAGTCCCAAAACCTATACCCCCACTTCACCTAGTCCCTCCCATCCCAATTATCTCTCACTTCATATAATATTGTATAGATTCATTAAACTCCAGGTATAAATGGAAAGGACCAATTGGACAGAGATTGAATTCATACTGCAGGGACTTTGTGAGTACCCAAGAGCTGAAAAACTTCTTTTTGTGGTGTGCTTGGTGATGTACCTGGTAATCCTCCTGGGGAACAGCACCCTGATAATCCTGACTCTCCTGGATGCCCGCCTCCACACTCCCATGTATTTCTTCCTTGGCAATCTTTCTTTTCTAGACATCTGGTACACATCCTCCTTTATCCCCTCAATGCTGATACACTTCCTATCTGAGAAAAAAACCATCTCCTTCACTAGATGTGTTGTTCAAATGTCCGTCTCTTACGCCATGGGATCCACAGAGTGTGTACTCCTAGCAGTGATGGCATATGACCGTTACGTGGCAATCTGCAACCCTCTGAAATACCCCATCATCGTAAACAAGGCCCTTTGTGTTCAGATGGAGGCTCTCTCCTGGGGACTAGGCTTTCTCAACTCATTGACAGAGACTGTTCTTGCAGTACGGTTGCCCTTCTGTGGAAAAAATGTCATTAATCATTTTGTTTGTGAAATACTGGCCTTTGTCAAGCTGGCTTGCACAGATATTTCCTTGAATGAGATTATTATAATGTTGGGCAATGTCATATTTTTGTTTTCTCCATTACTGCTGATTTGTATCTCCTACATTTTCATCCTTTCCACTGTACTGAGAATCAATTCAGCTGAAGGAAGGAAAAAGG
This sequence comes from Lepilemur ruficaudatus, assembly GCA_963574885.1. NCBI lineage: Eukaryota > Metazoa > Chordata > Mammalia > Primates > Lepilemuridae > Lepilemur > Lepilemur ruficaudatus. Next base: position 10,720 of record CAUYRT010071365.1, read on the forward strand.
CTTTTTCCACCTGCTCAGCCCACATGACAGTGGTGACTGTGTTTTATGGGACAATCCTCTTCATGTACATGAAGCCGAAGTCCAAAGATTCTACTTTTGATAAGCTGATTGCTCTGTTCTATGGCGTGGTCACCCCCATGCTCAATCCTATCATCTACAGCCTGAGGAATACGGAGGTGCATGGAGCTACGAGAAAATTGATGAGTAGACACCGGTTCTGGAGCAAATGATGACACATTGACACTTTTGAGTTTCTGCGCAATGTAAGCTCACAAATTTGAGGCAAGAATTTTAAAGATAAACAGAGCAAAAGAATTGAAGGTCATATATATGGAGTCACAGAATTTCAGATTTAGAAAGAAATTTGAACATTAACAGTTTAGATCACTGTATGAAAATGACTGTGATCTCATAAAAACGTAGGGACAAGTGGTCTAAAAAGTGAAAGTAAACTTATAAATAAGAAAAATATTTTAATTGAGACTTTCTAAGAAAATCCAGCCCGTATATCTGCTTAACCAAACACGTTTTTTCAGCCCTCTCTTTCGGAAAACTATTTCACAGTTTTTCTCGTTGTTGTTTTATTCTTGCTTTTTCTTTGATCCGGGGATTTGATCTGGCCCCAGCCTCCAAACGCATCTACATATTTTACCTTCTTTCCCTGACCATACTCCAATCCTTTTACACATGCTGTGTTCCAATGACTGTGTCATTACCTAATTATATCATTTTCTTTCACACCTAATGACAATAGCATATGCCATTTCATCTGCATTTTCACATTTCTCCTTTTCTGGTGAAATTCTAACAATTTCATAGAAAACAGGTCAAGTGTTCTATGCTCTGCAACACCATCCAAAATTTTCCCCGAGTTAGTTCTTCTTTCCTCTCTGCTGTCCTGACCTTTATCTCCACTACAGCAATTTTCCTTTTATATTATAATCATCTGTTAGCTTCTGAAATCTTCCCAGTGCCTCACTGTTCTCTGTATAAAGTCTAATGTCAAGCTAATTAAAAACAGTTGGCACTAATTTACTGTTTAATTAATTGATTAAAAATTTACAAGGATAGTAAAATATGATCTAAGTATCTCATTTATTCAGAGAGGTAAGAGAACTGGAATTTGTGTATTATTTCATTTACCAAATGACAATTCTAAAATGCTTCGATAAAATAACAGCTAGTTTTTAAAATTACGAAAGAATCAGGGAAAATAAAGATTGAATAATCTGAAGAGTTCACTTGAGCTGAGTTAGACAAAACCACAGTGTATATCATTCTCTAATAAGTGACTGCTGAAAAAAAATGTCAATTGTATAAATTCTTAAAAGATACTCATAATTTCACTCTTTCAGAGGCAATAAATACAATAAATAATCTTATTTTAAACATTTTCCTTTCATTAAAAAAACTCTTGAAATGGCAATGTCAGTTATAATATGTAATTGTACTTTTTGTAAAATATCATATATCTGTATAATACATAATTGAGCATAGCCTGAGCTGTCATAGCCTGAGCTGGGTGAGGAGAACATCTGTTCACCATGCACCGGCAAACGTTCTGGTAACCCAACTGTGTTGAGGACAGCATCTTTACTTGCTCTGTACAGCATATTTTGGAGCCTGGGTGGCGTAAGGGAGATACCAACATGAAAGAGTGGCTCAGTTCAAGCTGTCAGAGCCCAAGCAGAATAAAAGGCACATACACACAAGACAGGGGTGTGGATCCCAGCTCCTGGTTGAGGGTCTTCCCACAAAAGGCTACAAAGAAAGACTGCAAAGAAAGGCTGATTGGAAGAAGATATTAGAACACAAGTGCAGTAAGGAAAATGTCTGCTCACCAGGGGCAGGAGTGGGGCAGATGGTTCGGAGTGAGCTGTCAGAGTTTTAATGGGGTGAGGAAAGCATGCACAGGGAGAAAGATTCAGAATGTGAGTGCCCAAGTCTGAGAGGGGTGAACAGGAAATCCCTGAAGGACCTAAATGGAATGACAAGGGCACAACTGAGGAGGGGAGAAAAGTCAAGCTGTGTCAGAACCAGATCAGGGTGAAGGGGACAGCCTTGCCTAAAGTGTCAGAACCCAAGCAAGTTGAGAAGGACATCTGTGGGGACAGCGGGGTGAAGAAGACATGTTCATAGTGGAGTTTGAACCAAAGCAATAGAAGTTGGCTACACATAGAGAATCCAGAAAGTAGCAAGTAAACATATTAGATATAAAACAGCCATGTGTCTCACTGTCAAAGAGTGTTACAAATACTAGGAAGGAAGAAAATTAGAAGAAACCCTGTGCTGTTGCATTAGAATTGGAGGTATCAATGTGAATGCAAAATTCTAAGGTTTTCAATAGATGTAGACGGAGACAATGATATACACATACATATAGGAAGATAAATAGGGAAATGATAGCAAGATGTAAGTATAGAAATTAATATGAATATAAATGTGCATAAGTTTATTTCCTAGATTCACTGATATGGCCTGGGAGCAGTGATATGCCACTGACCATTGTACACCTGGTACCAGATCTTGCTTTCTAAATACAGATCTTCACTAAAAGGAACCAGGGCTAGTTCTAGAAATTGTGCAGGGAAAGATCAAGATGGGCCTGGAATACTTTGCTGTAACTTTCTTACGCCAGCATAAAAGTGCTCAAAAATTGTGGGATGTATGTCAAAAGGATACATAAGCCAGTTTTGAAGGGTTCCCACTGACAAAATCAGGGACAATATGAGCATGAGAATAAATAGTGATATTAAATTATTAGAACTCACTTAAGATACCATGAGTCCATAGTGACATAAAGCAATGAATAAATTGAAAGTTTGATGAGTAAAAAAAAGATAACAAAACTTATTAAGTGCAAAGGGAAAAAAAGTAATTTTATGGTAGCAGATACCATCTTCATTAAATGTCCAAAGTTAACTTTGCTAGTAATAGGGCAAATTGCATCATGGGCTCCTGGATAGGAGGCAAAATCACAATATTTTTGTGATTCTCCTATCAAATACATATAACCTGGATGCAATCATGAGTAAACATTAGACTAACCCAAATTAAAGGACATTCTACAATACATACGGACTGTAATCTTCAAAAATGTCAAGGACATAACAGTGAAGGAAAGATGAAACTATTACAGATTGAAGGAGACTAAAGAGACATAACCACACAATGCAACATAAGATTTGAACTGGATTATTTAGCTATTATTTTTAATTATCATCTTACCACAAGTTAACCCTATCCTACTGTAATGTCATGGATTGCCACCAGAAACAGATTCTTCATTTAATGATTTCCCTAATAAAGGGCTCCCTCTACCAGAGTATTACCTTGTAACGGATATTTTTGTGTGGGGAGCATTACAAAAATCAAGGCCCAGTGTAATGATGAGAAAGAAGTATATTATGACTTCTTTGTTATTGTGAACTGTATGATACTGTTTGGTGGTTAATTTTATGTGTTAACTTGACTGGGCCAGGGGATGGCCAGATAGCTGGTTAAACATTACTTCTGGGTATAATCATGAGGAAGTTTCCAGAATGGATTACCATATGAATTGGTGAACTGAGTGAAGCAGATACACTTCCCCATTGTGGGTGGGCATCATTCAATCCATTGCGAGTCTGAATAGAACAAAAACGCAAAGGAAAATTTCATTAACTCAGCCTGATTGCTTGTGCTGGAGACATCAATCTTTTGCTAACCTCAGCACTCCTGGCTCTTAGTCCTTCAGACCTGGATTGGAATCTACACCACTGACTCTGGCTCTCAGGCCTTTGAACTACACCAAGAGCTTTCCTGGGTCTCTAGCTTACAGATGGCAGATAATGGGATTCTCAGCCTCCATAATTGCATAAGTCAATACCGTATAAATTTCTTTATATATATTATATATATTTCTTCATATATATGCATATGTATGTTTATATAAATATGTGAAGTCTATTGGTTCTGTTTCCCTGGATAACCCTAATACACTGTCACAATTCACAAATGCAGATTCATAGGAGCTGTGATTACCCAGGCAAAATGAATTCAGTTCTCCTTCTTTCCAAGGAGACTTCTAAAATAAAAGTAACGTGCTTATCAGCAGCAAACTGAAGAGGTGAGGTAGTATGTTGAGGTAAACTAGGAGAAAACTTTGTATCAGAATGATGTGGATTTTAATTCAAGATGTTTAAATAGTCTATATGACTGAAAGTATTTTACTAACCTCTGATTCCTATTATATATAATAATTAATATATTTACTTCATAGTTTTTGATGTTGAAATGAGAACACACTTAAATATATACATGAGATGTCTTTGTGTGTGTAGGTATACATGATCTCCCAGCACTTTGCCTAGGATGCCCTCACGCTCCCCACTCCCTAGTTATTCTCCCCAGTTCTCAGTGTTACAAGAGAGTAATATGAGTTGGCTTGCTCAGACCACTAAAAATATTACTATTACTCTTTACCTATGCTTCCACTGCTTCTCTGAGAACCTCATGTGTATTGCTTGCCGAATCTTTATCCATTCTGGTCAGTAGATAGTCCAAAGCCTTTCCACATATGCTGGGTTCCCACGCCTTGCTTAGTTCTTTTCTGATCCCTGTCTCTCAAGAGAAGACCTTGTATCATGCCTCAGTGAAAAAAATCAAACTATCTGGAAAGAGCAACTTCATCTTCTACTACTCTTTTCTCTATATTTCTATAGCGATTCAGAAACAGAAAACTCTTATTCTTAGGATTAAAAAGGTCAATTAATATCTTCTAGAAACTCTGCCCCAGATTTTTTCTGCATGTGCACATTCAGAGTGTGCAGAATGCACACCTCCTCCTGCCACAAGGCTGCTTCCACGCTTCCTTTGGTGATTGTACTTTTCACTTTCACCCTAAAATATGGTGGACCTTAAGGCTACTTATTAAGTTCACTGTTGTCCACTGCTAATGCCATTCTCTGACTTTATATCTAGTCATGAGTTACCCCCACACCAACCCAGCCAAAATCATCTGCTTTTATCTCTCCGATTCAATTCTTGCATGTTCAAATACCTATACGGAAACTCTCCTAAGTGACACATACTCAACTGAGACACAACATGTTTAAACTGAAACCCTCCTTGTCTCTCAATCTCCTTACATTCTACTACCCCAATATGTAAGCAGTTCAAGATCAATCAAGCTGTAAGGAACCCTTCTTCCTTATAATATCTTCTGTATTGTGCTAAGTGAGTTCAAGAAATGCTGGGATACTGGGGATAGGGTTTTTATTTCAGATAAGATATAGAACACCAGGACAGACAGCAGCTCCTGTAACAAGGAAAAAAACTGAATAAACTAAAAATATATACGTTTATTTATTTAAGATATAAGAAAGCAGTGGACACAAAGATTCTAGAAGCTCTAAATTCTAGAGGATGACAAATCTTCCTAGCTACTTAACAGGTGGTCTTTGGGAATTAGCTGACAAAAACTTCAAAATAATCATGATAAATATGTTATGTAAATTGGGTAAATGATGGACAAAATGTGTAAAAAGGTGGAGAAATCAATATAAAAATGTAATCTCTTAAAAAGATCTTTAAAAGGACCCAATGAATAGTTTAAAACTTAAAAGTACAATATCTAAAACTAAGGATTTATTGGATGGGATACATTGCAGACTGGAAATGACACTAGGAAGAAGAGAAATCAATACAAATCTAACTAAAAGATAAAGAAAGAATTACAAATAACCACAGAGCATGGCACACATATGGATGATATCAAAGGGTCTTTCATGACTATAATTAGAGTCCCAGACAGGGAGGAAAGACAGTATGGGGCAGAAAATATATGTAAACAGATAATATATGAGAATTTTCCAAAATTGTTTAAACAAAGAAATGCAGCATCTCAGGATAAACATATAATTAACCATATTTGGCATATAATATTTAAATAGCTCAAAATCAAAAATTAGGAGAAAACTTTAAAAGCAGAGAGGAAAAATGACATTCAGAGGAGACATATGAATTACAGATGATTTTGCATTAGGAAAAATGGAAGCCAGAATAAATCAATAGATTGGTACATTTAAAGTATTAATAAAAAATATATATCTTGTCAAGTTAGTATTATATATCCAGTGATAATATCCATCAAAATTGTAAACAAAATATACACAATCAAAATCTAAAAATTTATTAACAGCAGATCCATAGTGCAAGAAATACTACTGGAATTTCTTCAGGCTGGAAGCAAATGAAGCTAAACAAAACACTGGACAGTAAGAAAAATAAAGAGCATTACATGAGTATAAACTACTGTTCTTTAAACTTTTAAAGGTTTGATTTAGTAAAATTACAAATATAACAATATATTGTTGAGCCAAAAGTTATATGGAAGTAAAATATCTAACAGTTACAAAATGAGAGAAGACAGCGAATGGAATTATACTGCTCAAGAAGTGGTAAACTATTATTTCAAACTACGTTGTGAAAAGTTTAGAATTAGCACTTACCATAATTTCTAAAACAATCAATTATAATAATAAAAACTAAACACCCAGCAGAGGGACCTCTGTTTCCAGTTAAGATGGTATAACCTCATTCTTCTCTAGTCCTTTACAAACAAAAAACCCCTGGACATAAACAACAACAACAAAAACTAGCATAGGTCCAGTTCGAAGTGGGAATGATTTCAGTTTTTCCCCGTTTAGTATGATGTTGGCCGTAGGTTTGTCATAAATGGATTTGATAATTTTAAGGAATGAGCCGCCTATACCTATTTTGTTTAGAGTCTTTATCATAAAGGCATGTTGGACTTAATCAAATGCTTTTTCTGCATCTATTGAATCATATGATCTTTATTCTTGGTTTTATTTATGATGCGAATTGCATTTATAGATTTGCGAATGTTGAACCAGCCTTGCATCCCTGGAATAAAGCCCACTTGGTCGTGATGGATTATTTTTTTGATGTGTTGCTGAATTCTGTTAGCTAAAATTTTGTTGAGAATTTTTGCATCTATATTCATGAGGGATATTGGTCTGTAATTTTCTTTTTTTGTTGGGTCCTTTCCTGGTTTTGGAATTAAAGTGATGTTCGCTAGCAATAGGGCATTTTCTTGAAGCATTTGAATCCATTCTAAGAGTTGGACTAAGACTGGTCCAAAGAAAGTAAGAGGAAAGCAAGATAAAACATTGTTATCGTAAAAGAAACAAAGTAAACACAGTCAGGCTAAAATGGAATGGACCTAATAACCTCATCTAAAATGTAAATCTGATCTCAAACATGCACAGATGGGAGTGAATGTGTTTTTAACATTTTACTATCATGTGCTATATGATTTCAGTGTCAGTTCTGTTTCTGTTTCATTCTAGAAGAGCTGCATATTTAAGGATTTCTTCAATTCTGAGACAAGAAACATTAAGGATAGTTTGAAGAGATAAGCTCTTCAGAGAGTAAAGAACACTTTTTAAAAAGTCTATCATCTGAATGCACATGAATATTTTTTTCTCTGAAGTCTCTGTGGTTTCAGGGTAGACCAAACAGTGTTGACAACAACTTAGAAATGATTCTAGTAACCATGGGACCTCCTTCATCTCTTAGCTGGTGTATAATTAACAGTTTAAAAATCTGCCTGAGTATGTAATAGTTGTCCAATATTATTGCCTCTGCATATTTTGATCATCTGCCAGCTGAGAAACCTTTGGAGCAGAACTTTATAAGCTCATCTCTTGGTTCATTTGGATTACTGGGAGGATAAAGGAAGGACAGTCTTCAAGTTGCTGCTAATTAAAATGATTGCTATGACTCCTCTCCAAGGACTGCGCTTTCAGTTACACAGTGCATGTGTAAATGAAGCACCCCAGGCACCAGCAAATTCAGGAAAGCAAGTCAGAAGCAGTGAGGGTTTCTGTTTAAACTGAGCTAGCATACAACAGGCTCAGCTAGAAAAAAATGGTGAGGGAATCTGTTTACAAGGGTTCTTTAGATTGTCTTGTATGAGCAGCTGTTGAGAGAAACATTGTGAAAATACTGATTGCTTTCCTTTTTTAAGGGCAGTTAACGGAAGTTGGATTTCACATTTATGGTCCAAAGTTCTGACCCACCATTTGGACTTTTCATTTATTGGGCTTCTGATGTTTTGGGGAATAATAGAGCCATCACAGGCTCTGTCAGTGAACCACTTGTGAGCCAAGGGCATCTTACTACAAACACTATGTCTCTCTACCAGAGGTCAATCTCCAGTAAGAGGAGCTTGCTCAAGTTGTGCATAGGGCAGGCCCATTCTGGGGAGTTAGGCCTTCTGGAGCAGCCATCCATAAATGGCAACAGGAATTGATAGATAAATACTGCAGGCCTCCTTGGCTCTCTGATGGGAAAGCTCTGAGGTGTCTCCTCCACTGTCTTCCAGAAGTTCCCAGTGGGATTGTACCACAGTTGCTCTCAAGTGGTAACCTGCTTAATATGTAGTCTCTTCTGGCTTCTTTCCTTTTTTTGTCCCATTTCCTCATTTTCCTTTCAGTAATTATTGAGATCACCTCCCAAATAAGCTATGTGCACTCAAAGCCTTGTCTCAGGATCTGCTTTTGGAAGAACCCAACTTAAGATAAGCAGTACTGCTAAGATAGAGGTCTAGATATACTATAGTTTGTATGGTTCCAAATAAGTCACTTCTAATTTTATTTAACTATCTCCTTAATTTCCTTAATCATAACCAAAAAGGAACCCCAGTAGAATATGCAAATTTTGGCAATAGCTAAACAATACACTGGATTATCATATCTCTGATACCAAAATATTCATGAATGTTCATGAGAATTGGCAAACCAATTTGAATTTTAAAAGGACTCACTTCCAAGCGGCTCTTATCACTTGTGATATTGTCATACAGTCACAGGAATACCTGGGAAGTTAGCTACCTATTCATTGAAAACATGATTGGTTCATTGAATACTAAATGTAGCTCAAGTCAATGTCTCCATGACATATGGCGATTGAAAATGGAAAACTTAAATGTAAAACCAGAATATTTAGTATAGTCATCCCAAATTATATATACTCTATATTTAACCATTTGGGGACTTATCACTTTTTTTTTTTCTGCTTTCAACTAGGTGTTTGCCATGACATTTCCAACACTGGGCTTTGTATTATCATTAAACAATACTTACAAGATTCTTTTCTCAACCTTCTTGAGTCTTTTAAACACACATACATTCTATTGACATGCATAATAAAGTAGTAAATAGAGGCTTTTAAGAACACAAATCAAGCTACCTAAGTCCCCCAATTTGTACTGATTCTCTGGATACTACAAGGAAACATACCCTTTTAGCCCACACCATTCAATTGTTCAGGTTGCTTTGTGCCTACACATGCAAACCAGATAAAGGAAACAGACTGAATTCAATCAACTCACAGATTATTTGCAAAATATCTGATCAGTAACCCAATTATTAAATAGTTGCAGCTGGTCAGAGAAAAGGGCTGATGAAACATATGCCATAGACTCAGCTCTCCAGTATTTAAATGAGCTTCATTTCATATCATAGTTGCAGATTTCACACTTAATTTAGCCAAACATATCACAAATACATTATTTTGGTTGGCCTTAAGAAAAACTTTATAATCCTGAAGCAATTCAGTAGATGTTTCTCAGAACATCGTGGTCCACAGTTGTAGTTTTGTTCTTTTGGTTTTTTTTTAACATTATCCAAACCCTTTGTCATTCTGTTACAGACTGGACTATTGACCTCAGAAAGATTGACTGTGGCTACCAGAACTGAGAGTGAGTCCAAATTTTTGTTATCTTTTTGGCTTTTCCTGGGTGGCCTGGAATGCTAAAGTTAAAATGATGAACTAAGAAAAGGAAAATGAGATAGAAAATATCCAATTTTGTCCTTCTTTCCTCCTGAAAATATTTGACCATTGTTGGATTTCCGGAGTCTAAGTCACGTTGTCACTGCAGCTAATAAGTATCAACAAGCATCTCAAGCCAAGGTATAAATCATGCATTTCATATTTTTCATTTACATTGACTAAGATTGGATCCAAATTGTATTTTGTGGTACTTTGACACTTTTCCTAAGGCACATGCCTCTAGGAGATGAGGGAATCCAGACTCTTTCTTTGGCTGCTCATGCCACTACTAACACACGGCTTACCTGTTCATTATCCTGTTACTCTGATTCTTCTCAGCACCTACTTTCTGGAAAATCAAGATACTGTGAATTAGATGAAATCTATGCACTATAAACTGGCAAACATCCAAACAAAGAAAAATGTATTTTGTGATGAGACATGTAATAAGAGTATGCCATTTAGAATAGTAAATATTTTATTGATGTAATAGAGGAAAAACTAACAAAATTTGTGTATTAGGTGAAGCTGAGAGGGATCTCAAATTCTTTAGAAGTCAGAATTGAAACAAAGTGAAGTCTTGATAAATCAGATAAGTCATCTTGGCTTCAAAGAAGACAATGATAAAGTACTGAAAAATAATACAAAAAATTCTCATATAGACGATGAAGTAGGAGAAAATAAAACTGTTTTCCTCTATATAAGATAATTTAAAAAATTTAGATAGAACAAAATATAAACGTGAAGAAAAGATTCTATAATGTCATCCAATTTGAATCTAACTTTGTGAATTATTATCAAAGTAAAGTATTGGTAGCAGGAAAATCATTAGTTTTAAAGTCAGAAGAGGGATTCAAATCTTAGCTCCTCCATTTGCTAGCTGTGTGATTCTAGATTATAATTCATCTTCTTTTAGCCTTATTTCCTTCAGCTATAGAACTAAGATGGTACCATTTGTTTCACAAGATGCTGTAAATGAATTAATATAAGTTAGTGGTTCTCAGATAGGCAATTTTGCCAGCCCAACCCCAGACATTTGCCAACATCTGAAGACAATTTTGGTTGTCATAACGAGCAGACAGGGGTGTAAGTACTACTGACATCTAGTGAGTAGAGGCCATAGATGCTGCTTAACATCCTATAGGGCACCAGGCAGCCCCACAACAATGTTGAGAAACCCTGTTAAAATGCATAGCCACCACTTGGTATGTAGTAAACATGGAGTAAACTGTAGGTATTATTTTAATTATTGAACCTACATAAAAATATACAGAACTAGCTTAATTTTGCTAGGAAGATACAAGGGAAGAAAGCTGTGAAATTAATTTGAGCAAAACATGCTGAAATGGATCCTGGGTATAATCATTGAAGGCCTTTGTGGGACAAACTAAAATGCTCCTTTCAAACTTTTTATTTTAAACCCTCAAAATAATAGCTAAAATTTGAGCAATTAAAAAGTGATGAGACCATTAAAAAATTCCTTTTGCTAGGGTGATGAGAGGCCTTTGGAAATTTTTAACCTATATAAACAAATAAGACTGGATTAAACACATTGCAGGGTATTAAAGCTATTAAGATTATTAGACTGTGAAATATGCTGCCAAGGAAGTGCCAGATCTACCACCTCTTGAGACACTTAAAACTCAACTAACAAAACATTACAAAGTATATTTCTGGGAAAAGAGAACTAGCACAGAAAGGGATCAATTCAAGAGGTCTTTTTTTCCTTCTGATATTTGCGTTTCAGCAGCTACTTTTAAAATGGTAGAAGGCAAAATGTCAAATTCGAAACAAGTTTCATGAAACTTAAAAAAATGTCAGTTACTTGATCAGATTGGCCAAGACTATGGAAATTGACAGCAGCTTATTATTGTAAGAAATATTTAAGGCTGAAAAAGAGGAAGAAATATCATAATCTATCAAATTAGTAGCATCTACAAAGTAGACAGCGGACTTGACTTTGAACCAAAATAAAAATTCTTCAGACATTAACAAAACAACCTGGAAATGATTACATAAAAGATAATGGTAAAATTTATTGTAATAATTTTTAAATTGAATACCTATTTCAGCTTAGTTGCAGTTTCTTTACCTCACAAATGGCATAAGAGTTCACAAATCTTCAGAAATATTTAAGGATACAATGTTTTAGAATCACTTTGTAAGCTGTGAAGTAATACAGCAAATACTGATTATTATTATATCTGTATTTAGTACATTATGCTTCATTCTCTTTAATCAGAGAGCCATTTGACAAGCATAATCTCAACTGATTAAAATTAAACAAAATGTACACAAATCCACGATGTAAGCAAAACAGAAAATGCAGCCGAGTCAGGTTAAATGACTTGCTGAAGGCTACTTGGTATGTTTACACGGCAGAGCTGGTTTGACAAAATTCGATTTTCTTCTCTGACAACTGGTCTAGTACCCTTTCTGCTGCTTTGACTTCTACCCCCACCCCCTACTTCTTCCAAATGAGTGCTAATAAATGAAAGGGAAAATACAAGTTTGTACTATACAAGCATCTAAATGTTTGTTTCCCTAGATCTTAAGCTTATGGTTCATGGTTAAGTCCCTACATGTAGCAGTCAGGCACTTAATAAATATGCTGAATTAATGAATAAAATTTGAGATTTTGCCGAACAGATTCAATAGATAGACCACTGGAATTTAGAGGAAATGGATATATTTTCTTAAGAATCTCCACTAGTCAAGACGATTTCTTTTGCTGGTCAGGTTAAATCTCTTTGAATTAGCAACTATGAGTTGTCAACTCTTGTCTAAATTAAGAAGTGTAATATGTGAAAGTGTTTTGAAGTAGAAGAAATTTATAATGATTTGTTCTATTTTCATCACCATTAGCTGAAAGCTGGAATATGTTAATTAAAAGAAGATATTTCTGAACACACAATGGAGATGACAAGGGGAAACACCCTAGTAATTTTCCACTATTGAAAAAGTTGTCATGTAAAGAAGCATTCGGTTTACTCTATGTAGTCCAAAAAGGCAGAACCAAAACCAAATGATTTGGGTTTTACATGAGTAAGGACTAGTCCAAAGTGGGAATGGCTTCCTTTGGAAGAAATGATCACCTCATTTTTAGAAGTGTTCAAATGGGGGGTGCAATCACTCTCTGGGAAAGCTGTACAAGGGATTTAGACGGTGAGTAGAAGTTGGGTTTAACAAACTCAAAAATTCTCTCTGAGATTCTATTATCATGATGGATAAATGGATATAAATTACTGAAATTACCTAGCTCTTTACCTGAAAAACTAGTACTACCCAACAAAAGTTGTACTTAGAGGAAAATTTCACAGACTATGTTATCAATGGGGGTCTCACTTTATTAAACAGTGCAGTTGAAATGCACTCATGTTTAGCCAGACTTCTCTTATTTGGGCACATTGTTTCTAATTGAAAGTAAGATAGATAGGGTACTGAAATCTAAACAGTGCCAGTAATGGCTTCTAATTATTTTGTTGTAAAAACATAGGCATTCTCTTTCTTTTAATGGCTGTATTTTCCTGCTGTTTCCAATTGCAACAGCTTCTTTCAGAAACTATGCAAAATATTTCCTAGGTAATCATTTGGCCAGCCCCAAATGACCACTTTATGAGAGAAACACTAAATAACATTATGGAAACTCAATGGTACTGCCCAGTCACAAGAAAAGCAAGTGTGGAGTATGCTGCAATTTAACTCTCCCTGCAGGATCATAGTTGTGATCTCACTGTCGGAAAGACTGCTCACTTCCCAAACAGGTTTGCAAAACACCAAATGACCAAAGGAGTGATAAATTCAATCAGTTAAATCAAAATGTAACCACAAAGTACAATGTGCTAGAAACGATTTTTTCCCACAGAGGCATTTTATCAAATAGTATGCATATGCATCATCAGTGGATTTGTTAAAATGCCCAGTCATGGGTTCTACCCTAATTTTCTGATTCAGCAATGCTGGGAGAAGGCACAGAAATCTATATTTTTAACAAACAATGCAGGGGGAGTCCAAAGCAAGAGGCATATAGACTATATTTTGAGTTACACTGGCAATCTTCTATATATTATGGCTTAGTTTTCCCAAGATTATGATTTATAACATAGCTTCTTTCCATGTGTAGAAGTTTTTATTCAGAATTATGCTCCTTAGGACACTAAAACATAATTCTATAACCCTTTCTTTGGTGAAGATCATTATTTTCATATCCATTTTTTAGAGGAGAAAACTATGACACAGAGAATCTCAATGTCTGATGCTTTAAAAGAACACTGAATTATCTCTGGTTAGCACTGCTGAGGTCCTAGAAAAGCCCTGTCTAACAAAACTTTCTGTGATGGTGGAAATGTTCTGTGATGTCCAATATGGTAGCCACTAGCCACGTGTGGTTACTGAGCATGTGGAATGTGGCCAGTGTGACAGAGAATTAAAATTTTAATTTTAACTTAAATTTAAATTTCTATAGGCATATGTGGCTAATGGCTACCATTTGGGGCATCACAGCTCCAGATAGGACTTCTGAGAGACATAATTTTGGGTGGAAAACTCAGAACAATCTCCTGAAACAGGGTGGAAAATGGGAAGAATGACAAAGATATTAGGAAGATTTTAGGGGTGAATGTAGTGCATCTGAAAAAATTTGGGGGATCCCACCAGACACAGGCCATTTGCCCAGACTTTTTGTTGGGATGAGCTACCATACTCTCAACCACCTTATGTAATAAAACAGATGCCTTTACCTTCTCTCTAACTAAATGTAGTCTGTTTTCCTGAGTTCTCTCTCTCCATTTTTTTTATAGATGCTGACATTCTTGCAGTGAATTATCTTTAATATACACTAAATGAAAGCACACATCCTCACAGCTGCAAAATTAAAATAAAATATGTCCCATGTATGGTTTTGGTGACATCTCTTTTAGCAATGGATCTTGTAAGTTCCATTTCCCAAGCAGTGCCACTTTTGATCACTTTCTCAATTCTTCAAATGAAATATTCATCGGTAATGAAATGTCTTAACAAGGTAGGTTTAAGAGAGAAGAGGGAAAACAGATACTTAACCACTATCCAAGAATGTGGTAAAAACAAAACAAGCAAAAAGAGTTGGAAAAAGGTAATATGAGATTTTAATTAGCCTATAAAATGTTACTGATTTTTATCTCTTTTTTTCTCTTGAAAGACTTTAGTCTTTATTCTCTCCTTCTTTCCCATACCACATAAATTCCACCATAGCAGATTCTTAAAGTCCAGCTGCTGACAACCCAGGATGAATATTAGAATCACCTGGGAGCATTTTTAAGCTACTTACATCCACATCCCACTCCTGGGGATTCAGATTTAATTGGTTTGAGGAGGGGCCCTGGCATAGCATGGTTTAATATTTTAGAAATCACAGGATTTCAGTAAAGGAGAGGATTTAGAAAGCAATGAATCAAGTCCTCTTATTTTTCAGATGAAGTAAATGCAGTCCAGAGACGGGCAGCAACTGGCCCAAGCTCCTGTAGTTAGTTATTTGTGCCTGAGTTAAGACCAGATCTAAATATCCGATTCCTAGTCTAATTCACATTCTATAACATCACACTGCCTTCATTGGTGTGTTTCTAAGCTATGGGTTCAAACTACCTTTATCTTGACATTTCCTATACTTACTAATACAATACCACTTTGGCTTTCTCTGTGGTGTTTATTTCAAACATTCTTAGGTTATATGATGCATTTGTACTGATTAGCCAGTTGAGGATACTGTTACAATTACCTTTGTGTAGCTTGTCTCTACCTAAAATATCACATATGAGGAGGTATCTATTAGGTCAGAGCAATGGTTCTCAGTCTTTGTTGCACCATTAGAATCATCTGGGGGATTTCAAGAAATACTGATGTCTAGGTTCCCTCTCAAGCTAATTACATCAGTATCTCTGTATAGCATCTCTGTAGCACCTATGTAGCTGATTACATATCCCTTGTCTGTCTCCTTCAGCTAATTTAATATGAATTTGCCATGTTGGCTTTACCAAGACCTCACAACTTGGGAAGTTGCCATAGTTACCACAAAGGCAAGGTCATGGTTGGGAATACAGAAAATCAGTATTTCCTTCACAATAAAATGTGACCTATGGTGAACTTATAGACTCAATGCCTTTTTTCAGTAGCTTTCAGAGGCCTGTTTTTATGTTTGGGTTTGTTTCAGAAGTATTGTTCAGACTCAGGGGCCAAACCTAGGAAATTAACCTTTCTTTTGAAAAGTTTTCTTTAAAAGAAAAATACTGTAATAAGACCTTGATGAATATATTTTATATAAAATGAACTGATTCAAGATGGAGTGTAACAAATCATGAAGTAGATCCTAAAGAAAGAGAGGTAAGGAGGGAGACAAGGAGAAAGGGAAGGAGAAAGAAAAAAAATGAGAAGAGGGAAAGATGAGTAAAGGTGAGAGAAAAAACAGATATGATGCTTTGAACTCTTACTAAGTGCATGTCGCAGTGCTAAACAATTTGCAAGCGTTATCTCTCACTCAATACTAAAACAACACGCAAGTTAGGTGCTATTATATTTGTTATTATTTGGTTGGGGAGAATAATCTGCACAGAAATCAATTTGCTTAGTTACCAGATTAGTAAGGGGTAAAGCAGATATTTGAATCCTGGTCTGGCTACTGTCTGACTCTCTGATTTTAATCACTTCAGTACTCTCCCTTTCTGATTGAGGTGTTGGCTTCTGAATCAGGATAGGAATTATTACTAATGAGACTTCTCCACTTGTATTACATGTGTTATACATAGAAAATGCAAGAGGTATGTGGTAGCTGTCATTAATAGTTCCAGTTCTTTCCTGTTCCCTTCCTATGTTCATGCCCTTTGCCAGGTGACTTTGCAGCTCCCACTCAGAAGAGTTGGACTATATTCCCTCATCCCTTGACTTTGACTTTTGCCACATGACTTGCTTTCGCCAATAGAATGGGATTGAACTGATGGTATGCCAGTTCCAAGTCTAGGCCTTAAAAGGATTTTTGTGCCTCTGCCATGCCATAAAGAGGTCATACCCTCAGTGGACCAAGGAGAAGGATGAGAAACATTTGGAGCCAACTCACAGAACTGTAGTGTAAAACAGAGCTACCTCAGACACCACAGCCTTGATCAGTCAAGCTCCAGCTGGCCTGTTGACCTTCAGACACATGAGAATGCTCAGATGAGTTGAAAAAGCCACTTAGTCCAACCACAGATGTGTGATTTTTGAGTGAGCCCAGCTAAGGTCAGTAGAGCTGCACATGTATAAGTTAATCAATTCTTATTATGTATATACCACTGAGATTTTATGATTGTTATGCCCAGTAGCTCATATTATATGGTAAGAAGGAGCCAATATCACTGTACTCTTGAATATTGAATGCATAAAAGTACACAAGGTGCAATTTACATGTGATAAAGTCAAATACCTGCACAACATGATTTCTGGGAGGAAAAAAACACCCTGTTATTTATTTCTCCTGGTCATACAATTGCAAGTAGCATTCAACCACAGGGATATTTCTTTCCTCCATGGTAACTGATCCATAGTGCAGTGTTCATTAAAAAGCTATTTTGTCAAAGGGAAAAGAAAAAGAGAATTTGAGTCACAAAGTTGACCTGTGGCTCCAGGGATATTATTCTAAAATATCCTGTGGCCTGAAAGTGCAGAAATGATCAGTGGGCTTTCCCTTATTTATAAAGATATTACATATTGCTGAGTCTTTGCTTCTACTGAGCACCGTTCTTAAAATTGTTCATAACCTTTAGGGACTAGAGACCAAGAACAGTGGTGATTCTCAAGTTTAGATAGGCAGGAGAGAAAGGTGAGGTTGGAAAGAACAATAAAGGGAGGAAGTTTTTCTAATATACATACCTACCCTACCAGAATTATTGGTGGGAAGTGATATGCATATTTTGTAAAATAAAGTCAACCAAAATACCCTAGTACTTATTAGTTTCCATTTGAGAAGGACTTCACTAAGAGCAGTCTTCTCAAACATTTCTGCCTATGGCCAATCTTTATTACTTGTTCCCACTTTCCAAATGAAAAAGAATTCTATGATAGCCAAGAACTTTTGAGAAACAAAACAAACAATTTGTAGTAAAATTTTTGTTGGCAACATATATGAGTCACTTATTAACTTTTCAGAAAAAAGTAGGAGTTTTTAAACATGACTTTTAGAGTCCTTGTACATTTTTGAAGTTTAAGAATCCAGCTACTCAAAAAATGAGGGAATGACTAATTCATATTTTAACTTCAATGCATACACATCTTCTAGTTATTGGAAAATTATACATCAAAAATATTGTTGATGCAAATATGTATCCCTACTCACTGTAAGGTGAACAAACACCCATTCCCAAGCTAAATTAATAATGATGAAGCTAAATTGACAGCATTTATAATTAAAACTCAAGGATCAGAGTAATTGAAAGCCACAATCAAATGAAGACAACACTGATGATAAACTCACTGATTACAAATTGCCCTTTCTGGAATTTGGTGGCATTCCAACTGCATATATACTTAGCATCATGTGTAGCAGTCAGATTTCTTAGTAGAGTATAAATGAAAATCTTTAGTAGACTCTATCAACTGGGAAAAACAAAATTGGGTCTTGATTATTTTGTTGTAAGAAAGCAAGCATGCTTTCAAAAGTTCTGGAATAGTGTTAAAGGGAACCAACATAAAGGGGCTCCAGTGGTCAAATTGTGGCATTGGAGTATGAAAAAAATAATTGTAGTTACTAGTGTTTCCAAGCATGAGATCTATAATCAACAGAGAATATTAATAAGTATGATCATAAGATTTTCTGCTGCAATTCAGTGGCCATCTATGCAGAAAATATTCATACATTAGATGATATTTTGTACACCATTACAAATATTAATGGCTTGTGACAAGGCATTCAATTCGTAGCTACAAGAATAGATGCTATTTGGCTACTGCCTACAGACTGGATATACTTCAAGATTCAGCAGAAAGGACATCACTTCAATTGCACTGGATGGGACCATACCAAGTCTTTCCATCCACTTACCTAATGACAAGGTCTCATGCTCTCTAGCCCTAAATCTTCATTTTCACCGTGAAATATCTACTGCACTCACTAAGGGTCCCTTACTCTTAGTTTCATGTATTAAGTTTCAGCCATAAAAAATAAGTTGTATGTATTTTCTACTAGGCCAAAATTTGTCCTTTAGAATGCCCACCTTGTAGATAAAAATTAAGGTCATAATCATAGAGTTTGCCTTGTCTTCTGAGGGCAACAAGTCCATAGGAAAACCATGCTTCCTTGAACCCTACCCAAAAATCACCAAAGAAAAGCATCTATCCTATAATAAGTTGTTTCTGACATCCTCTTACTGAGATGCCTATGATGTACTGTCTTCCTCATTACCATGAGCCAATAAACCTAACTTTGTTCAACTACAAGTGTGTTCCTGACAGCTGGAGGGCATTGATTTGAACTAGACCACCTCAAGAACAAAATCAAGGGTTAACTTTAAAGCGTGCACTGCAAGTGTCTTCTGGGGGCGGTGCGGAAATAATAACCACTAAAGTAATTAAACATAAAAATCACCCTAATAGTTACAAGTTACTGTGTTCATCTCCCTGAATTTGCTAATATAATTACTACCTTTCAATTTTAAGGTACAAGATTTTGCCATTCCAGATTAGAGGTAAATGTCAAAGAAAGATTAACTAAGATCAAAATGATATACCTTCTTCTACTCAGTATTCATTATCCAAATGACTCTACATATTGGGTATGTGCCCTTAATATTCAGGGCTCTAAAAGAGAAGGTACTTTAATTGAAAAAAAATTTATGCTTACGTTTTAAATAATGCAGAAAGTATTCATGGTTCAATAACTGCAGGTTCAATGCAGAATCAAATTTAAAACAAGATAGTACTTAAAAGCAACAAGGTGTGTGTGGGAGGAGGGACATGTGGAAATGTTCCTTTTAAGAAAAGAAAAATATGAAAATAGAAATGACTCTCTCTTTAATAAGAGAATCAGTTTTAATTAGAGAAAAAATAAATCTAATCACTCTGACTTAAAATACAGAACCTCAATTATTCAGATATTATCTACAAATAACTTAGACTGTGTTATTAAGAATCGTGAATTTATAATCCGGTAAACTAAAAATTGCTTTGAAAAGGCAACTAAGCAGGATGAAACAAATTCTTAAGTAAGATTAGACTGTACTCTGCTATCTGTCTTAACTGACAAACTTCCCTGAGTTTTCTTTCTTTTATTTATAAAGACATCCTCTTGCTGTCAAACTGTTTCACCCAGCTGATCTCCAAACATGCAGCATTGTGGGGACATCATAGTTGGTGAGAAAAAGTTTTAAATAATTTAGGAATATCATAAACTATGATTAATGTAAAAAAATAGTGGTAGTTAATAAGTTGTTAATTACTTGTTTATAGCTTTGGTTGTATTACAACCTAAAATAAACATATTGCTTATATTTTAGATTTCTTTCCTGCCTCAACCTGAATTCTTTGTTCCAGTAACTCCCTAAAATGTTAATGTCTTCCACAATGTAAACGTATAACAAAATATCACATTATACCCATAAATATATAATACAGTCATCCCCCAACCCACAGCAGTGGATGCTAAAATCTAAGGACTCTCAAGTCTGTTAAATAAAATGGCATAATATTTGCATATTACCTATGCAATCCTCCAGTGTAATTTAAATCATCTCTAAATTGCTTATAATCCCTAATAAAACATATATGATATGTAACTAGTTGTGATACTGTATTGGTTTTTAAATTTTTTATTGTTGTATTATTATATATATTTTATTGTTTTTTCCCAAAATATTTTCAAACAGAACCCTCAGATATGGAGGACTGACTGTATATACAATTATTATTTGTCGATTTTCAAAATGGGAGAAAAAAAAGAAAAGGAAGAAAAAAAGGTTAGTGTGACTTCCATTGCTTGAACTGGCTCCTACATTTGTAGTTTCTCCCCACTGAAGTTGTTTAAAAAATGGAAAAGTGGTCTAACACTTCCCAAACCTAAAGTTCAACATGAGGCTTTGCTTATTCTTCTATATGCCTTCACAAATAAATGAAGGAGAATATGACATGTCGTGTGTACATAGAAGATACTGCAAAGAGAAGAGAATCAGCCATCCCAACACACCAGCCATTCAACATCCAGATGATGGGAATTTTCTCTGGGAGGGATTAGATAGACTTGAAGAGCCACAAAGAATTAAACTCTGCATGCTTTTTTTAAAAAAAATTAAACTTTAATTGTTTGGACTTCTGAAGCCATTACACTTTTGAACCTCATTAGCTCTATGTAGAAAGTTTCTCTATAGGGAAGTTGGGTGTGTGTATATGGAGGGAAGGGTTTGGGAAGGGGTTCTGCTTATTTTATGTATTTATTTTTCTGACAGAGATTAATAAACCCTTTGTGCTGATTTTAACTCTTTCTAAAAACAAAGTGGGAACAAGTGCCATGAGAGAGAGAAGGAAATATAGTTGCTCCAGGCTTCCTAACTAGGGAGATTATTGACTCTTACTTTCATATTTTATTATGTACACTTGACTTGAAAAGGCTAAAGTTAATCAATATTTCTACCCAACTCTCATTCTCTGTGTATAATCCCTGTTGTTATTATCTATTATTTTCATTCCATTAACATTTTTGGAAATATAGTTTACATATAGAAATTAGCACAGATGGGAGTAGAGCTCAATGAATTTCAATAAGTAAACACACTAATTTAACTGCCTAGATACAAAATTGAACATAGGCAGTGCCCTCGTAAGATTCTCGCACTCTCTTCTAATCGCTAACCTAATTTCCCCAAAAGCAAGCACTCTCCCAATTTCTAATACCATAGATTAATTTGCCTGTTCCTGAACTTACTTTGAATGGAAACTTATAGTATGTACTCATGAGATCTGGCTTCTGTTTTTAATCATTATCTTTGTAAGATTCATATCAAACACATGATATTGTGTTTGGCCATAATTTCTTCATTCTCATTTCCTTGAATGAATTTACCTCAACTTATTTAGCCATTCTAGTATTGATGGACCTTTGGATTGCTTCCAGGATTTTTGTTTTGTTTTCCTTTTTTACTATTGTGAATGATTATGTATTGAACATTGTTGTACGTATCTTCTGTGTCACAAATGTATGTATTTTTGTAGGATTTGTGTTTAGGAGTGGAATTGATGGGCCATAGGCTATGCAGATGTTCAGCTTTAGTGGATACTGCAAAGCAGTTTTCCAAAGGACTTGCGTCAATTTGCACTCCCAGGAACAGTGTGTGAGGCTTCCAGTTGCTCCACATTCTCACAAACACTTGGTACTGTTAAGTGTTTTGACTATACTTATTCTGGGGATTATTGTGAACTCATTGTCATTTTATTTTATTGATGAGATAGCTTTTTAAAATTTTTAATTATTTAACATTTTAATATTTATTTTTATTATTTTTAATTACTATGAGTACATGTTGTATATGCTCATAGGGTACATGTGATGTTTTGATACAGGCATACAACGTGTAATAATCAAATCAGGGTAATTGGGATATTCAGTACCTCAAACATTTATCATTTCTTTGTGTCATTGTGATTTAATTTGCATTTTCCTGAGGCCTAATGATACTGAGTGCCTTTACAAATGCTTATTGGCTATTTGGATATTCTTGTTAAGTGCATGTTCAAGACTTTTGCTCTTTTTTTCTACTGGATTGTCTGCCTTGTTCTTATTGATTTGTAGGAATTCTTTCTGGATTCTACATATAAGCCCTTTGATGCTCATATGTCTTCTGAACATCTAACAATCATGGCTTGCCTCTTTACTCTCTTAATGGTTCTTGTAATGAAATTGCTACTTTTAAAAATGTAGCTGGGTGTGGTGGCTTGTACCTGTAGTCCCAGCTACTCAGGAGGATCACTCAGAGTAGTCTGAGGCTACTCCAGGCAACATAGATTTCTTCTCTAAAAAGAAAAAAATGTTGTCCACCACTTTTTTCTTTATGATTACTGCCTCTGTGTCTTAAGAAATTACTGTCTATCTGTCACAAGATCATGAAGATATTCTCCTATTTTTTTTTCCTAGATGTTTGATTTGGCTTCCCATCATTAGATGTACAATTCTTCTGGAATCGATATTTGTGTGTGGTTTCAGGTAATTCAGATTATTGTTTCTTATTTGTTGAAAAGACCAGACTTTTTCTCACAATGTTGTACTATAACAGTAACAGTTGCCCCACCTTAAAGTTAACTAACAACTCTTTTACAATGCCTAATTGTGTGCTTGCTTAAGAATTCCAGAAACTGGCCTTGAGCAGCTAACTATGGAGCAAAGCCCTCATCCTGGAGGAAGAATGCTGAATAGTTAACCTTCACTCCTGGTGCCACTGCCAGATGGCCCATTACTCAAGGTAACCACCAGAACAAGGCATGCTGGCCTGCGCCTAGTTTCTCACAACTCTTTCCTTCTTAAAACCCTTGGGAAAGGGCACCTCTCAAATCATGGTTGGGATGTGGCAAAGTCATAACATGTAACAAAATGTTTGTACCCCCAAAATTTCCTAAAATAAAAAAAAAAATTTTAAATCCCCTGGGCAATCTGAGAAATTGAGGTAAATCTGCCATCTCCCCAGGGTGCCAGCTCTTGAATAAACCCACTTTCCTTCCATGAACCCCTTGTCTCTCAATTGTCTCTCAAGTCTGGCTTTTGAGCAACAGACAGTCAAGCCTGCATTAGGTTACAGTATTACTGCCTTTATTGTAAATCAAGTGTCCACACATTTGTAAATCAATTTCTGACTCTTCTAGTTTCTATTCATCTATTTGTCTATCCTTGCAGTATACCACAGTCTTCATTAACTTTTATAGTAAATCTGATCACTATGAGTGACAGTCTTCTGTTTTTCTGATACAACATTGTCTTGGCTTTTATTCCATCTTAGAATTTTTTTCATTATACATTTTAGAATCTGCTTGACAACTTACACACACACACACACACACACACACACTCATATTCCTGAGATTTTTATTGTGATTAAGTTGAATTAATAGATCAATTAGGGGACAATTACTATCTTTACATCAACCATAAATGTGGTATAAATGTGGTATGGTACACTCTTCTACTTAGGCCTTTAATTTCAATAATATTTTATAGTTTCATGTGTATAATTCTTGCATACATTTAATTAAATTTATTCCTAGGTGTTTGATGTTTGTTGGTACTATTGTAAAGTTTATCCTTTTTTAAGTTTCATTTTCTAATTGATTGTTGCTGGTGTATAGAAATGCAATTGATTTTTTAAGTCTGTGACTTTTTAAAATTCACATATAATGCCAATAGTGTATCTGTTATTTTTGTATTTTCTACTTCCACAATCATGTCATCTAAAAATAATAACAGCTCAATTTTTCTTTTCAATTCTTATTTTTTCCCTTATTGTACTTTCCCTGACTTCTATAAAATGCTAAATAGAAGACGTAGTAATAGATTTTCTCATCTTTCCCTAACTCAAGAGAAAAGCTTTCATTAGTTATTTTTTATTTTCAAAACATTAAGGGGGTATGAATGTTTTTGGTTACATGTATCACTTTTGTAATGCTTGAGACATGGCTATAAGTGTGCCCATCACCCAAATACTGTTCATTGTACCTGTTAGGTAAGTTTTCGCCCATCCCCTCCTCTGCTCTCCTCCCTGCTTGATTTCCACTGAGTTTTACTTCCCTCTGTGCACATGTGTGCTCATTGGTTAGTTCCAATTTATTAGCAAATACATGTGGTGTTTGTTTTTCCATTCTTTAGATACTTAGGATACTGGTCTCCAGTTCTATCCAAATTGTTGCAAAAGGCATTAATTAATCCTTTTAATGGCTGAGTAGTACTCCATGGTATACATATACCACATTTTGTTAATCCACTCATGAACTGACGGGCACATGGGTTGATTCCATATCTTTGCAATTGTGAATTGTACTGCAATAAACATTTGAGCGCAGGTGTTCTTTTGATAAAATGACCTCTTTTCCTTTAGGTGGATACTCAGTAGTAGGATTGCTCAATCCAATGGTAAGTGTAGTTTTAGTTCTTTGAGGAATCTCCACACTGTTTTCCTTATCTCTGTGTTATTTATCCCTCATTTTTTCCTGCCTCGGCAGATCTCTAATGTCCTTAAACAGATTTAAAAATTTTTTATTCACTTTTTTTCTAATTTTTCTTGCTTTTAGTATTGGACTTATAAGCTAGCTACTCTGGCCATTTGTTTTTAACCATCGCTTAAGTTAACAATTATTAATTTTTTCAGTCAATGCTTATTATAATTACCTATATGTGTGCCCATGTCTTTGCACACCATTGCTCTTTAAAACATTTTTAAAATATATTTTAAAAGAATACATAAAATGTATCTTGTATATATTTTTGTATATATGCCTGCATAGCTCTGTTCGCTGTATAAAAATTCATTATGTTATGATTTGAACACTTTTCTGTACATGTTATAGTTTATATAATTTAAAGAATAAGAGTTATAAGGAACAGCATTGTACTTATTACTGTTAAAAATTTTGTATGCTAACTTAAATGCTTCCAGTGTGCCTCTCCCCAGTTGTATTCACCACTCTCCCATCACTTCCAACAGGGGTAAGGTATCCCAAATTTGGGGCTTATCAGCCTTGATATATGGCAGGGGAGGGAAAAATCTGAACTTACTCTCATTCTTTTATTTTTCCATATTGTTTTTTGGGTCCTTTCCTCTTCCATATGAATTTTAGCTAACTTGCTAGATTCTCAAGATTTTGTTGAAATTGCATTGAATGTATAGAATGCTCTCAGGCAAACAGACATCTTTTCAATATTGAATTTTACCACCATAAAACATGGTACATGGGTCTCCATTCAATCATATCATATTTAATATCACTGAATTAGATTCTAAAGAATCTGCAAACATTATTGTACAAAATTTAGTAAAGTTATACCAAAAGCCAGGCACGGTGGCTCACGCCTGTAATCCTAGCACTCTGGGAGGCCGAGGCAGAAGGATAGCTCAAGGTCAGGAGTTCGAAACCAGCCTGAACAAGAGCGAGACCCCGTCTCTACTAAAAATACAAAGAAATTAATTGGCCAACTAAAAATACATAGAAAAAATTAGCCGGGCATGGTGGCACATGCCTGTAGTCCCAGCTATTCGGGAGGCTGAGGCAGAAGGATCGCTTCAGCCCAGGAGTTTGAGGTTGCTGTGAGCTAGGCTGACGCCACAGCACTCTAGCCTGGGCAACAGAGTGAGACTGTCTCAAAAAAAAAAAAAGTAAAGTAATTTCTTGTTTTTTTAAATGTAGTTGATATCCTGGATATTTATTCTCATATTTTCTATTCCGTTATTGATGAACTATAAGGATGCCATAGATTTTTGTGGTTAATTTTATATACATACACCTTGATGTTGTTGATTTTAAGAGTTGGGAGGTGTCTTGAATTTTCATGTAGCCAATCGTATTATCTATGATAAACAACAATTTTGCTTTTTTATTTCCAATGTTAATACCTCTTACTTCTGGGGTAACTACATTGGCTAGGATCTCCAGTACAATGATAAGTATTAAGGATAATATTAAAAATAGTTGTCTTAACACTTCTAAAATTTTAATATGAAATACAATATTTACTATAAGAGTTTATAGATAAAATTTACCACAAATGGTATTAAATAATATTGAATTATTTTTCTCTACATTTATTGGGATGATCATTTTTTTCTACTATTATCTCTTGTTATGGTATATTTAATTATATTCAAGATTAAACTTGAACTATCCTTGAATTGGGGGAATATACCCTACATGTTCATTATGAATTTTAATACATAGCTAAATTATAGTTTATAATAAATCATCTATATTTTGCATCTGTATTTATAAGTTAGATTTGCTTATAATTTCCTTAAATTGTACTAAAATTTTCTGGTTTGGTATCATATTTTTATTAGCTTCATAAAAGTAATTGAATATATTTTCTTCCTTTTATGTTTTGCATGTGCTTATATAAGATGGATATTATCTTTTCCCACAAAACTGCAACTGATATCTTGGATGGGGATGAGGAATAATTTTGATATCTTATTTAATTTCTTGAATTTTTGGTATTATTAGGTTTTATATGTCTTCATTACCAAATTTAGTAATGTGCTTTTCCAGAAAATTATTTTGTTCTAAGTTTAAAAATGTATTGACATAAAATTGTATATATGACTCTTATTTTTGAAATCTCCACTCTACCTATAGTTGTATCCCCCTTTTCTTCTTAATTTTTTTAAAATTCCAGGCTTCTCTCTTTTTTTCCTTATCAGCTTGCTATGAGCTTGTCCATTTCATTTACTTTCTGAAAGTACCTGTTTTGGCTTATGTTACTATATTTCTCTCCTTTTCCCTATTCTACTATTTTTAATAGATTTTTTTCTCTTAACTTCATTATTTCCCTCCTGCTTCTTTAAGTTTGCTATATAGTTTTCTCTTTTTAAATTTGAATTCTTATTTTTAAAAAATTTAAAAATAAGCATGTGTAAAGCTATGCTTTACCTCTTAGTATTGTTTTGTTTGCCTTTCATAAGGGTTACTATGGAGGATTTTCATTATCATTTTGTTGTATATATTTAGGTTTTTTTCATTCTGATTTGCTCTTAATTCATATATTACTTAAGAGTATATGGTTTAGTTTCCATATATGTGGGGTCTTTTTTGTGACTATCCTTTTATCATGAATTTAAATTTAAGTGACTTATTTTCAGAGAATTTTATTTGTATTACACAATTGCAGGCAGATTTCTTAAGACTGCTTTCATCTTCAAATGTTCAATGTGTTCTGGAAACAATTTACAGCCTTTATTTATTGGATGCAGGGTTCTACGTATATGTTTTAGATCAAGCTTTAAATTTTCATTCAAAAATTCAGTGTGTTATGTTTATTCATTTTGTTGTCTTCATCTGTTTGTTTTTGATAGTTATGTTAAATATTCTGATATGACTGTAGATTTATTTTGCTTCATATTCTATTCAGAATTTCTGTGTGTTTTTAGTTGAGCAGCGGATATTAGCTTAATGCAACATTACTGAATCTGAACTATATCATTTATTCTTTCAGGAGACACAGAAATGAAAACATCAATTCCTAGAAATCAAGAATTCTATTAGGCAAAAGGAGAGAGGTTAGCATTTGATCTTAGACCCTGGTTGTTACAGTTGGAAAGGGTCTTATAAATTATTAAATTTCCAGTTGTCTTCTAATTGCTCTGTGTTGAAGTATTGCTCCCTTCAAATGAACAGTAGATTCAAACCTTGGTTGTTTAACTTATTTTTATGCAGATATTGAGACAAAGGATACTTTTCCTTAGGAACTAAAAAAAATTACTATTTTATTAATTTAAAAAAGTTAAAGACACTTTCAAATACAAGTACTTTTTATAATCCATTAATAGAAACCAGAGGGGAAGGAGAATAAAACAAGCTTGTTTTAGAGATTTAGCTAAAAGAAAGGAGAGAAAGAGAGAGTGCCTGCCTAATAGTCCTAAGATCAGAGCAAAATTACTATTCATTTAAATCAGCCTGCTGTACCTACCTCTAATGTATTCCAGCATGAAAACTGATCTTCCAAATGACCCTAGTGCAAATCCTAAATGATCAATGATTCAATTATATTTCCTATACGCAACTTACTAAGGTAAGGAAATAAAATATCTAACAATAAGAATTAGAGTAAGGGGAGATTTGATTTAAATTTTAATTAGTAGGAGAATTAAATTAAATAAGCCTTCCATTCTTGGGGTAATTTGGTTAATTGAGATCTTACTGCAGTAAGTAAAATTTAGGCTGCACTTTTACTAAGTAGGAAATTTCTCCCTGTGCTTTTATTCAAAGCTTGGAATAAATGCTATTTAGCTTCTGTTTTTAATTTTTCAAAGACACATCTAATAAAGAGCAGCCATGAAGACTGCCTTTGCTTCATCTTTTTATTGGGTGATTTTGCCCAAGAAATTCTGTGTATTTGGTGTTCTGCTAGGAGACATATATATCTATATCTATACATGTACACAATTTATACATACAT
The DNA here is from genome assembly GCA_963574885.1 of Lepilemur ruficaudatus. Lineage (NCBI taxonomy): Eukaryota > Metazoa > Chordata > Mammalia > Primates > Lepilemuridae > Lepilemur > Lepilemur ruficaudatus. The sequence goes on from CAUYRT010071365.1 coordinate 39,692, forward strand.
TCAATATTCTTAAACTGTGCCCCCGAGTCAAAAACTAAGATATTTGATTAAATAGCTCCTAGCTTCAGTATTTGTATAAGTCACTTAAAACCATAGGTTTCAAAAGAAGTTTTTGCCTCTGAAGGGAAGAATCAAAACAATAATGACAAAAGAAACATAAAATAAAATATTTTGTAGACTGAGATGAAAAATTAAAAAGCATTCCTGTTATCATTTACTTTCAAAAAGTGCTTTTCAAGTGTTTCCTTTCCAAAGCTACAGATGGTCTTTGCCATTTAGCATCCTCATCCCTGTTAGAAGAAGCCAATTAATATCATATCCCTATACTTCTAATCAAGGCTGCCCTATTAGTGTTCTGTTGAGTGAACTGTTGCTGATTAACTGAAAATTAGTCAGTGAAGCTAACGATTTTCTCTCCAGACCCTGTGGGCCCATAAAATGTTCATCTGAATTAAGGACAGTTAATTATGGTGTATGATTTGCCAGTAGACTGCACTTACTGAGTCAGTGTGAGGAGCCCAGGCTGGGGGTGGTTGATTTGATGCAGGCTGGCAGATCTCTCTTTTAAGGTTTGCTGTTTTCCTCTTAGCTCATGTCTCTTCCAGGCATTTCCAAAAGATGATGTCTGGCAGCTCTTTCACTCAGCTTACAAGAAAAGCTCCCGGGTGTATCACGAGGGAAAGAGCAAAATAAGAGTCTTTCGTCACTGGTAAAGTATTCTTTGGTGAGCAGCACAATTTCTGGAAGTTGACAAAGATCATTGTAATTTTAACGTGCTTTTAAGCTGCTGAAACATATTGCAATCAACATGGATATAATATATATGAGTTTGCCACCCAGGTTATGCTGCATCTATGACAGTATGATGAACAGATGTGCAGAAGATGCCCTTCTAGATTGTTGGTACTTCCGTCACCGAGAGAAATAAAAGACAGGACAAATTTTTGAGTAAGAGCAATAGAGAGAATCCCCAATTCAGTAAGACAAAATGTGGATACGCAGTGAAATGTCACAGACAGAAAATGCAAACATACTGACTGTGAGATATTGAAATTCAGGTTGTCTTTCTCCTCAGATTTTCAAGATACAGTTTTACAAATGGTATTGTTTTGTAGTCATGTCATTTTGGTACTTTAGTTATTAAGCCCTTTGAATAGAATTTAAGACAGATTTGCCTTTTAATGTAAGGTGTAGGGCTGGCATACCTAAAATTTATCTATTTTATATCTATTTAGCATATTTTAAAAGAGATCGCCGAGTCTTTTATCACATATAATACTCATGTGCATGGTAAAACAGGAGGGAAATATAATCTCATAAGTCTAAAATCAATAGTCTTTTGCTAAGGGAACTTTGTTAGTCTTCCATTTCTATTAACTGAACCTACCTTTTCTCAATATAGATGATTGTAGGGCCCTAGTGAAGTTTTCTCTAAGATCTTCCCTCTTCGGTTTATATTTGAATTCAGAATCTTCTGTTAAAGAGTTTGTCTACTTACAGATGAAAGGTTGAAACATCAGAACATTGTTTTGAACTCAGGAATATTAAATAAAATTTCTCTACTTAAAAAGATCATTGGTGAGAGAAAAACTCAATCAACATTCATTTATTATTTTTTAAAGATTTCCTCAAGTGAAGAACCTGGAAGCTCAGAAATGTTTGCAGGTGTGAGCAAACTAGAAATTAGGCAAACCGAAAAATAATTTCAAGAGCTCCTTAAAACCAATAATGTAATGTCTTTGATGATATGCCAAGATAAGCATTGAGATCATGTAATGAGCAAGAGGTACTCAGGATTAAGAAAAAATAGCAGAGAAATTTGTTGAAATATTTATTTCAGGCTTTACCAAGGTAGATATTGTGAGGCATCGAGGAATGCTTGAATGAACCAGAATTTCAATCAATCTAGCTTTGTTGAAGCCCTGTCTTCCCTACCAATGATTTGTGTATTTTGGCTGAGTCATGTATCTTCTCTTTATCAAACCTTCATGCAACTTTCTATATAGGAACTATTATGTGCCAGGAATTGACCTTCCTAGAGCTAAATAAATTAGTTTTGGTTAATAAGGTTTGGCCAATAAGGTTTAAAATGAGAGTAGAGAAAGAGAGAGTGTAGGTTTCATTTCATAGCCTTGCCTCTCTCTTGGTCTCCATTGTGCAGAAGTAGCTGTCTAAGTAGTAGCTTTAAGGTGATTCTGTCCCTCTCTTCTTATTTAGCAAGAAGAACTACAAATCAACTTAGTGCACCACTGTTAAAAACCCATAACCCCTAAAAGGTTCTGCTATTTTGAACTGGAGGTTCATTTGTATTATTTTGTTTAGTTCTGATTATTATTCCTGGAAGAAGATGTAAAAAAGGTGGAAAAGTTCAAGAGAATAGCAACTAAAGTAATCAAGGGGCTTCTATAGCAAGTTGGAATCAAGTAAATGTCTTCAAAGGGATTATCAGATGTATAGACTCCCTCACACATGAAGTGAGTTTTTAAAGCTAGCGTTTGCCGCTGACAATTTCTATTTAAAGAGTGTTGTCATGTATACAATCCTGCAACAGCTTTGAGAAAGACATCAGAGCAAGTATTATCTATTAATATATTTCACAGGTGAAAAAATGGAGGTCTGAGAGATGCTATGACTTTTTCAAATTCTGATGGCCATTGGTCACTGGAAGAAGCCAGCCTTAGAACCTAATTCCATACTCATTCCACTCTTCCAAATTGACTGAGTTAACATATCCCCATTCAGTCTTGACAGGGAAGAGCTAGAATTAATTTTCCTACTTGCTGCTCTATCTCTAATCATATGTTCCCTTTGACCTGCAATTGATGATCTATAACTCAATCTCCTTATTGTCTTGTTTCTAATCATTTCATATGCTGTGGACAAATCTAGTATTATGTCTACCTTATTTATTAATAAATTTTGAGATTAGGAGTCCTCAAAGAAAGAGGGTTGTTTTTATGTGCTTTGCCCAGCAAAATTGTATTAAAATGAATTGAATGATTCTTTTGTTACTGGCCTAAGAGGAGGTCAGAGAGGATTTAAGGGAATCAGTAAGCTATTACTAGATCAGGAATCAGTAAGCTATTATCCATGGATCAAATCTGCTTGCTGTCTATTTTTGCAAAAAAAAATTTTATTGGAACACAGCCACGTTAAGTCATTTACACATTGTTTATGTCTATGCTTGTACTATAATGGCAGCGTTGGTTAGTTATAACAGAACTGTATGGCCTGAAAAGTCTAAAATATTTGCTATCTGGCCTTTTATAGAAAATTTTCCAACCTCAAGCCTAGATAATTAATTATACATAGAGTTAGTCCCTGAAACATGACTAAAGAACAAGCAATGTAGAATGAGTTGTTCTCTGTTTCTTTCAAGAAATTTGATATCTTGGGAGCTATTGTTATTTCAGGGAGAAAGAGTACTTTTTGGTAAAGAGAATAAAAGGCAGAGAGAAGGCATTCCAAAAGAATTTTATAAAATTACACAGAACATTTCAGAAGAGGAGTTATATTTAAGAGCATTATTCTTCATCAGTCAAGGTAATGAGAAAGAGTATTGCATGAGGTGAAGGTGTGAACTAGGGCAGAACATTCTAGAAGTGTTGGTAATGAGCTGACTGATCTCCATGATATCACACAGTTAATTTACAATGCCCATTCAAATCCAAACTTGTTTGTTTAAAATTATTTAATTATTATCTTCTCTTTGCTTTTAGCAACAAAAAAGTAGTGGGCTTTCTTTACTACAAGAAAATTCTGAATCTTCGAACATGGATTCAGCTTAAGTAGAAGTTACTTTTTTTTTGAGACACAGTCTCACTCTGTTACCTGGGCTAGAGTGCAGTCGTGTCGTCATAGCTGCCTGCAACTTCAAACCCTTGGGCTTAAGCTACCCTCCTGCCTCAGCCCCTGAGTAGCCAGGGTACCACCACACCCAGCTAATTTTTAAATTTTTTGTAAAGATGGGGTCTCATTATGTTGTTCAGGCTGGTCTTGAACTCCTGGCCTCAAGTGATCCTCCTGCCTCAGCCTCTGAAAGTGCTAGTGTTACAGGAGCGTGCCACCACACCCGGCAGAAGTTACTTTTGATTAGGTGTTTGCACAAATGGTTTTGTACCAACTATTATAAAAACAAACTTTTAATATCCATATTTTGAGATTTATGGAGGTGACTTTCCTTTTCTTTGGAGATGATGAATGTGTGCCGACTGGCACTGCTGTTTAATTATAGATGGCTAGCTGTGAAGAACGTGGAAATGATCTCAGCAATTTAAACCTCAAGGCAATCTCCTGATGTGACCTAAAAGGTATGCATTTTATTTATGTAGCTATTTTACCTACTCATTCAGATTACTATTGCACTTAGAAATTCCCAAGTGAAGTGTTTACAATTATTTTGTAAAATCCTTGGAATAATATTCCCTTCCTTCTCATTATCGCTCCCAGAAAATTTTTGCTTAAAGCTGCATTTGTGAAATAGCACATGAGAGGCATTGTGGTTTAGGTGAAAGAGAACAGACTTTAGACGCAGGCATACTGGGAAGGCCTTTTGAAAGATCGCCATGTGTTCAAGAAACTGAACATGGCTCACCAAGGCTGGAGAGCAGTGTTCATGTTGAGTGTGGATAGAGACGTGTGTGCAGAAGTGGTCAGGAGCCAGGTACTGTGTTCCACGTGAAGAGAAGGAGTAGAGACAATTCTCAAGGTAACATGGACCCTTGGAAGGGTTTTAAGACCAAAGTATAATACGATCAAATTTATAATCTTGAAAAATACTCTGGCAGCAGGGTAGATGATGGCCTGAAATGAAAAGAGAGTGAGGGTAGGTAGAGATTTGAAGGACTGATATAGAAATTCAGGTTTTCAAGGAACAATGAGGCCTGAAGTTGGGGGTGTGTCTGTGAGGGTAGAAAACTGAATTGGTCTGATATCTGTGTGGCCTAATTGATAGAACTCAGCAATATTAACAGAGACAACGGTGAGGGAAGGGTCAATTTAGGGACTGAGTTGATTATAATAGGAAATTAAGGAGGAAAACAAGTATTAACACCTATATTACTACTGCATGCCTAGAACCTGGCCCTGCCAGAGTGCACCTGCTTTGAATCTGACAATAGGAGAAAATAAAAAATAAAATAGAAATAGAAAACAAAGAAAAATATGGGTGAAAATGCAAGGGGACAGCAGGAAAGAGGAAACATCTGTAAAGATAATACACATAGTTACAAATACAGTTGCCAAGTGCCAGCAAGAAAAACTGAGGCAACATTGTCTCCAAGGAAAGTTCTATCTGTAGACAACTTTGCCTCTCTAGAGCTTCCTTGTGTAAAGAGAATATCTGTCTCCGTTTTCCAGAGCTAAAACCTTTAGACTAAGGTTTTGTACACGATTAAGGGGTAATACTAGCAGGGAATGCAGAAATGAGAAAGGAAAACAAAAGCAGACAATACAGAATGTGTTAATGAGTGGTTACCACTTGTGGACAACCAGAACTGAATCCTTTTGAGGGCTTTTGGGAGACTGGGTAGGACAGGCCTCAGCATTGGTCCTGCCTGAGGGGCAAGGAGAGTTCAGTATTTATCTACCAATTCTAGTCAACTTCCTGACCCTTCCAACCAGCCTTGTGTTGTGGTCAAGCATACTTCCATGGGCAGAGAAATCCCTAAGACAGAGACTTGTGGTTGCTGGAACTGTGAGTGCCGAAAGGATATGAGCAGAGTTCAGTTCAGCCTCCTCTGTATACACACAACCTAACATGGGCAGTACACCCATTGGACCTGTATTTTGAGTTTACAATGGTAGAGTTTTACTTAAAATTAGACAAGTTACTTGTTTCAATGAAGCAGATTTTCTACCTCTTTTGGAACCTCTGTGTGTGTGCGTAGATCTACTGGGATTTAGAAGGCTCAAATCTCAAGACTGTCTCCATTGTATATTGATAGCATTAGTAAATGGTGATCTATGGTGATGTAATCCTTTGAACAAATACTAAAACTATAAAGATAGTTATGAAAACTAAAATGAAACCAGTAAAGTGAATCAGATATATCTGGAAAAAGAAGATATTCTGTGCTCTAAAATGTCACCATTTCCTAAAATGACAGTACCAAGACCTGTGATTTTCACATAATGTATTTAATTATTGATTTTGAAAAAGGGAGAAAATAAATAGACCAATAAAGAAGATGCCTAAGACGTAGTAAAGCAGCACTCTCGACTCTGTTATTCTGTAACTGGAGATAAGAAATTAAACAAAAATATGAATTGAAAGACAACAAGGATATGAAGTATCATATATGAAATGGAAGAATTGGATTAATTGCTGAGTAACTGGGAAATGAGAAAAAGGGCATTAAACTCAATTTCTGATAATCCAGTGATAAATTTTTTCAGTTTTAGCATTTTACTTTCTTTCTTTTCTTCTCCTAGTTCCCTCTTAAAATGCAAAGACACTGGAAATGTGCCGGTATAGAAGTCATTCATACTGAAGCATGCTGCCTTGAAGCCCTGGTTCTGCCACTCGCTAGGTATATAACCTTGAGTAAGTTACTTAATCTCTCTCTACTTTGTTTCCTTATTTTAAAAAATGGTGATAATAATTGTACCTACCTCATAGGGAGGTTATGAGGATGAATATATAAGCATATGTAGATTACTTAGAGTGCTTGTCACATAATAAGAAATACAAACATGTTTATTAATGTTAGTATTAAGTATATATATGTAGCTCTCTTCTGGGTGAAGAGCAAAATGAAGTCAAATTGTTATAACTTATGGCATTTGACTGCCATAAATCACACTGAAGTACATCACAGTATTATTTTTAATTATTTTCAACATTCGAAAGAATTGATATAGAAAAAAAAGACTTTTTGACATTCCAGGAGCAAAACTAAGACCCATGATGAAAGTTACAGTTCTAATAAAAGGAAGTTTTAGCTATTAGAGTTATCAAACAAGGAAATGGGTTGCCTTTTGAAGTCATGTGTTAGATGACATGAGAGGCATATAACCGACTGGATGATTGCTTATTAGCGATGCTAGAGAGGGGTTTTGTGCATCAGAGAAAAGGTATAGGTAAATGACTTTCTGGGTCTTTCTAATTTTGAAAGTCAATGATTTCACAGTTTGGCTCTAAGTCTTCTTTTCAATCTTATATCTGTTTCCTAATGCAAATCCCCTAGACACCTGAGCATACTCATAAACACTCAACAAGTTTCATGCATTCTCCCTATTAGTATTTTCTGCCATCCTCTCCACTTAACATGCCTTTTCTTAACAGAATAGGCCATTTTAAAAGTATAAATCTTATTAAAAGTTATAAAGTACATGGTGTATTAAAGCTTAATTTCCATGTATAATATTATTAGAACTTGCTTTTTCATAGCTATGTTATACTTGAACCTGAAATATTTAAATGAATATATATGAAGGATGAAAAGATCTATTACCTCCCCACCCATATATACTCATTTAGAAGGGAATAATTAAGTATATGTGGACTAACTTATATTTGAATTAGTAAAAATATCTCTAATCTTTTAGATTTTTTACCTATATTATAGTTCACCTCTAAAGATGTTTGGACTTCAACATTAAAAATTAAGTAAGGTAAATAAAAGAGTATCTTTATACAATGTTTCATCAAACATCATATACGTTAATACTTTCTATGGAGGAAAGATTTCTGGAGGCAAGAAGGTAAGGGAATAAGTTACTGGCCATTAATTGGTATAATAGTTTTACGTATTTGTCATTAGAATCCTTTACATAAACCAAAGCTTACTGAGAAGCACAGTTTGCAAATTTGGAGCTTTACTTAAGGAGATGGTGGGAGAAAAGAAGAACCTACCTGGGAGACTAAAGGGGTAATAGAGATATTCTTTAAAGCTGTGCCAAAGAAGTTACAATATCTTTTTTCCCTGAGAATGAAGGTCATTTTCCTGGCCCAACGGCAGCATGGGCTTGTTCTTATAGATATTCAGACAGGTAAATGAGAAGTTGGGTGTGTTTATATGAGCTAAATAATGATTTTGAGCAGGCTTTTTGGATTACAACATCATTTTCTTATACAACTTGAGACTCTACATTGGCTTCTCCATGTGGATTTCAAAACCCCCATTTTATGCTCCACCATCTTGATTTCCTAATATTTTACATAAACTCATATCATTTTCCTTTTTCAAATTTTTTATTATATAGAACCCTAAGTATTCCTGGGGAAAAAGTATTATTGCTAAAATATGCACTTTCCTTTCAGCAGTAAGAAAATATACCATAGATCTTTTCCTTTTCCCATAAAATTCCAAGGGAAAACCATTTAGAAAATTTAGAGTGCAATTGAAGAATTCTAAGGATATGTGATGTAAAATTAAACAACACTTGGGTAGGAATATGTTGTTTTGAGATCACTGTCAGGTTACAATTTTTCTATTATTTAGGGGTGAAAAAGATGAGTTGCTATGGTCTCTTACTCTGCTTAAATGTATTTCATTTGGTCAAATTAACATTTATATAGTTATTTTTCCATTATGCATGAAACACCAAAAACACTCATCAATAATTGCACTTTTTTTCCAAGCACAGATCTCCCCTGGAAGGTTTTATGAATTTACATATGTTCTCAGAAACTTTTTATGATGCATTAATAATATTTTTGAGAAAGCATATGCTTTCAATGTAATTATTAACACTGACTGAAAGGTTCCTTTTCTACAGCCACCTCTCATATTGCTCACCTAGAGAGAGATTCAGTGCCTTCCTTTACTCATAGCTTGTGCACAACTCACTATGATGTATTTAGCCTGGGAACTTACATAACAGAACTCAACGGGAAAAAAAAATAGTTTGGTTCCATATTAAAAAAAACAAACAAAACCCCCTACTGTTTTATATAAATGATTATTAAATGTAGTCCCTTCTTAAAATTTGTAAAAGCATTCTGTTATTTATGTAACAATAAAATCATTTCCCACTTGATCTAAAAGCAAAAATCTCTGTTGATTCAATATATGAATTTATTTGAATAAGCAAATCAATTGTTGTCAATTCTAAATTTATTTTAAGTCCCATGAACATTGTACAGAGTTCTGTACATAGAGGGTGGGACTCTACAATGAAAAAAATAAACGTTTCACTCTTTTTTTATTTCCTCCTCACAGCACATTTTGCTTTAATGATATTATTGAAGGAGTAAAATATGTGGAATTTTTCTAGGATCCAATGAGATTTAAAAATATATACAAAATGTGTGATCAATAGATACTGCTTTTTTCTAATGTGTTCATTTTCAAAATATAGTTTTAAGTATTTTTATATTTTTGCTATATGCCCTCTTAAATAAGTAAAACAAAGCATATTGTTAACAAAATAGTTTTTCTCAAAACTCTAAACAGTATATAGACTCCAAAATAACTCACTCAAAATTAATGAAAGTTAGATTTCATGCTCAACTTATCAGAAGCAAACACATTCAAAACAGACGTGAGTAGGCTCTGTAACTTCTACTCAATGGCTATGTCTACATAATTGTGAACTAAAAAGAAAAAAGCTAGAAGTGAAATTGGTTCTTAGTCATTACATCTAGTTATGACAAATTGGTACACTAACAGATGATTTCCTCTTTTGGGAACCAGGCATTCAGAGGGTCCCAATGACTCAGGATGGGAGTGTACAGAAGAGGAAAGAAAAAAGAAGAAACCATTGATGTCAGAAAATACACTTCATCAATTCATAACCACAACCTGAACCCCATTACCATAGCATTGTAGCCACAATCTCCCCCAGCCTTCTCCCTACCACTGTTGCCCTCAGTGCTAATTTTAACAGATCTTACCTCTTCGGGATGGTAGTGGTGAGCAGGGACATCAAATCATTATGATGTGTTATGAATCTTCCTATGAAGATTTAATTTCCATGAACATTGTACAGAGTTCTATACATAGAAGGTGGAACTCTACAATGAAAAAATAAACATTTCACTCTTTTTTATTTCCTCCTCATGGCACATTCTGCTTTAATGATATTATTGAGGGAATAAAATATGTGGACTTTTTCTAGGATCAAGTGAGATTTAAAAATGTATGATCAATAGATCATAGGGACCTTCCAAGTGACTGTAACAACTCCTATTTGAATGTATCTCACTTTATATACACATACTACAATCATTTCACATTTTGCAGATTTCTCAACCTGATATAATTTCCGTTTGATTATTTAAGTCACCTCTACTTCATGACAGAGATTTGGAGAAGATTTTAAGACTTTATTCTAAATCTTAACTACTCACAAATGTCTCCTATTTTAGGCTATTTGAAAGGGAAGCAAAGGTAATTATGAAAAACTCTTCAATTGTAGGTTTGGTCAAACCAACAATAAATAAAAAAATGGCTTCATCTGAGTAATTAATACTTCCACGACTTGACAAATTGTGGTGTTCTATAGATTATATAATTGATTAGTTAAATTAAAAGTTATGGCAGAAAGAAATCCTAGAATGCCTTTGCCATTTACCTACAAATACAAAACCATGGTGTATAGCTCTATCCTTTTTATAGCTTTATCACTTTGGCTCTTAACTCTCTATTGGATTAGGACCAGGTACATTGGTACAGCTCAATAAAACCTAATATTGGAAATAATTTGAAACCTCAAAGTCAATGTCACTTTGCCCATTCACCAGCTACTGACACCGTATCTTTCCAAACAACCCAACAGATATGTATCGGTATTATTGGAAGCAGAAACTCTCCCTGTATTTACACAGTGAAGCAATTTTTGCCCTTCTAATTAGCTAGCATGAGCCAAATATTTAAAAGGTTTCTTCTGAAACTCTGCCTTCAATTAACATTCACAGTTTCTAAATTAATTGTTGCTGACCTTAACATGCAGGATGTCTTAAAGGCATGTTTCAAATTTTAAAAAATGATAATTCTATTCAGAGAAATCTACTAACTACCTATGTTTCATAAGTCTTTGGACATTGTTTTTCCCCATCACTGCATAAGGAGTCCTAGCATTTGGAGCACTGCTTCATCACATCTCTGGATAAAAGCCCTACAAATGATCTTGAGCACGATCCTCATATTGTCTCTAATATTAAAATTAATAGTGACTCATCATACACTTCGAAAAATCCACACCATACCATATTTCAAATTACCTGTATTTCCCTGCAGGAAAACAGTGGCGTACAAATTTCATAATAATCTTATGAATTTCTTTGCAAAAATAGAATCATTATAATTATTAAAGGAACCCAAATACAGTGGTTTATGTCAAAGTAAGGAGTTCCTGATGGGAAATATTTTCCAAGTCATTTCAAGGATTCAGTGAAACTAATGTTTTTTTCCTTTAAGGACTCATAACTCTGGGGAAACTGAAAGATAGAATTAGAAAATCTTACAATGAGAAATTTAAAAAAAATCTTTTCTAATTATCTGTTAGAAAAAAGAAATATTGTCTAAGATATATACAACCAGGAACTTAAAGCGTCATCTAAAGCTATGAACTACAAATTTGTAAGGTGAATGACTTTATCATCTACAAAGCCCTATTATTCAGCATCTTCTTGCCTATGGTACTGATGCTAGTGCTCTTCTAGGAGCAGCCTTGAGCTCCAGTATCAAGCCATTGATGCATAGGCCGGCTGGCACAGTGGGTCAAGTGGCTCCCCTTGAAACTTTGGTCCTTTATGTCTGAACTCCATTATTCTATGTATTGTGCCTCTGTCCTTGATGGTAGAAACCTGATTATGTTCATTTTTCTCTTCCTATGTTATCTTGGATTCTGTGCTCCCTATCTTGTATGTTAACCTGATCGCAGAATATAAAATGTTACTGCTTGAATGAACCAGAATGTTAGCACTAAATTTCTGAAGTCCATGTAGTCCAAACTCTTTTTACAGGTAAAGGAACAGCTGCACCCTAGAAAATGTGTCCTTCCAAAGGTCATACAGTTTTTTAGAGATAAAGTTTGTTACACTGAAATTTCACATATTGGTACCCCAATTCTACATTTGGACTCTGTCCTCTTGTTAATGAATTTTTGACATCCAGACGAATTAATCCCATTAGAGCTATTTAAAGGGAAGGAGGAGAGTTTCTTTCCACATCTTTATCCATCTTACACACATATCCACTCTAAACTATATTCTGGAGTTTTATAAAGCATACCCCCCTGAAAGGGGTAAATTGAGACAAGCTAAATATGTGACAATATCAGAGAAATATTCCCCTATACCACCACCCATGGATGTGTTATTCAGACTGTATCAAGTGACAATAAACTTTAAGGAGGATTGATTTAGAGAGCCAGAGTGGTGGTGAGTAGCACACAAATTTTAACCCAGGGAGCACAACTTGGAGGCTGGTGAAAACAATTACCAAGGTCTACTAAGGAGGCATTCATGAATAGTTTAAAATATCAGCAAACTTCTCCATAAAGATACCACTGAAAATATACCTTTAGGTATTTTTAGTTTACACTAATTTTATGACAGCAGAATAGGTTTTCTTTTCCAATAAGTTCTGGTTTAAAGAACTTACTGCATTTCCCCGATTTTCATTGAAGATGAGAAAAATTGTAACTTATCTTCTTACTAGCTGAACAAACCATGAAAAATTTTATAGACAATTTATGGCTAGGCCCTGAGTCATAGATTATAACTGTAACTGCCAAGAATATAGCTGCAGTTCCTAGATTTCTCAAAACTCCTGCTCTAATCCGCTTACTGTGCTGATTCCTCCAATATTCCAGTTACCTCTTCACTGAAAAATCAATATAGTTGTGGTACATTAGATTATTTGTCAGTACATACTCCCTCATTCCGCTCCCTACCTTATAGGAAGAGTATATCTCCATGCCCTATTGATGTTGAACTTGGCCATGTGATTTGCTATAGCCAATGTCATATTGGCACATGTGACTGTGCTACTTCAAAAGTATGCTTTAAGAGGTATTGCTTATTTTGTTGTCTTCTCTGGGAGCTTTTAACCTCTGCCACCTTGAGACAAACATGCCTAGGCAGCCACCTGGGCCAAGCATGACAGATAAGTGGAACATGCTTGAATCAAATTCATGGCCTATATCAGCCAAACTCCACTTGAATCACAGATAATAAATTCTTCTTACTGCATGCCACTGAAACTTTGTGGTTGTTGATAGCAATAGCAGACTGATACAATAGTTATCACATATGTTATTCCATTTGTTGCTTTGTAAATCTTTGCAGGTTTTCCATTTGTATATAGTTTGCCTTCCTAACCAGATTGGAAGACACTTGCACAGTTTGATTCACGTTTTAACTTCTTTGGTGCCCTCAAAGTGTATACCACTGTAACTACTCAGTATCCTCTGTTTTGCTTGTGCTGCACATTGGAATAAGTCTTTACTGAGCCACTGATAGCTCTCAGTGACAAATGCTGCATTTCAGTAGCAATCTCAGAATATGTTTTAGGAGCATAGAGGCTAAGCAACTCAACAGAATTATCAGTGGAATGGAGCAAGTAGAGAATTCTTCATTTGGGGGCATTGCTGGCATTTTAAGACACTTTTCCATTCATGGTAGAACAGTTTTTGCTCATAACTGAAAAGGCCATTTTTCTCAAGGTAAAATTGCTGATTTTAGGAGCGCAAGGCCTGAAAAAGCTTTTATGAAGAAAGTGCTATTTTCCCGTTGGATTTCTCCGTGCATCTGGTATTTAGAGCTCCCCCAAGGTTAAGGGCTGATGTATTTGCTATTATGCTTCATAAGAGGGCACAGATCAAGCAGGACAGGCAGTAAAATGACCTTTACCTATGCTCAGTCCAGTCTTTACCATGCATTTATAGTAAACACACAGTCCTGAAATTTATTCTGTCCTCTCTGGAGTAAAAAGGTCAAGGACCTCTGATAGAGCTGTCAGAAACTAAGGGTGTTATGGGAGAAAGAGAAACAGGGAACAAGTGAGGAGAGATGGCATTTGCTGCCAGGTGAGCTCTGTAGGCCACAGCAGGTAGGGGATCCAAACACAGAGCTAGAGACAGAGCACTGAGTTAATTTAATATTGCCCAAGTGAGTTCCCTGGCTGAAACACAGTGTTTTTCTCCTCCTCCCACCTCCCCAAAGAAATCTAAACTGAAGTTTCTATTTCCATTAATTTACAATGCCGGGACAGAAAGGATCAGGGGGCAACAATCTATAATTACTTACTTTGATAAATAATCTTAGTCATTCACATTGTATGTTAATCCAAATATAACAAAATACCAATGTATACATGTAACATATGCCATACACTGCTAGTGTTAGGAAAAACTATCCAGTTATCTTTTTGAGGTGAACTTTCTTTATTTCTCTAACTGCAAAATGGTTTAACACTAGCAAGCAACACCATTCTCCTATGCGTTGGTAGGTGTTTAGGGCAAAAAATGCATTAAGGGAGGGGGTAAAGACATCCTAGAAACCCCCAAATTGTATCTATCAGTGGCAGCCAATGAGTGCTTAGCCAGTCTATTGAAAAGATTTAATTACATCTCTTTCTTACCTTGAAAGTCTGAATCAATTTGACATACCGCTTAAAGCAATGATTGTCTAAAGAACAAGCTCTTCCTACAGTTGGTGAAGTGAGTCCTCCTAACAGTAAGACTTATTAATAGCAAATTAATGATTGTCAAATCTAGGGCTCAACAATGACAACGCTCTGTTGGAATTTTCCGTATGCTTTCTGTGTATATTTTCAGCTTTAAATGTTTGCCCGTTCTGTTCTTTGAAATCTTTGCATGTCAAATCTGGATATGTATGTCATTGTGGGAGCATTCCTGATACTCTCATGGTCTCTGCAACCTGATTAAAGAGAGAAGATGGAGAAAATAAACAATCTTGTTTGTGTGTGTGTGTGTGCTATTACTAATTTTTCCAATGTTAGTGAGATGCTTTTCCTTTGCAGAAGAGTTGAACACACTAGCAGAGATCCTCTAGGGCTTGAAAAAAATAGAACAAATCCTAAGGAATTTAGGTTCCAGAGAGGTAAAGTTTTAATTAAAAAAGAAATTAAAACCTCTGGTTTTAGCTCTTAGCTTTTCACTGCTGTTAATTGTGCCTGCTTTGAGACACTGTTAAGAGTAAGAATGTTTCAGGATATTTTGTAGGCTATAGGACATATTTGCCTGTTAACAGATTGTTGCAAAGTTTATATAAGATTGTTTGAGAACTTTTGTCCCTTTTCTGGA
This sequence comes from Lepilemur ruficaudatus, assembly GCA_963574885.1. Classification (NCBI taxonomy): domain Eukaryota; kingdom Metazoa; phylum Chordata; class Mammalia; order Primates; family Lepilemuridae; genus Lepilemur; species Lepilemur ruficaudatus. Next base: position 54,908 of record CAUYRT010071365.1, read on the forward strand.
ATCTGTTATTTTAGAAACATGAACTCCCTTCCTTGCCATTCCTCCCATGGGCACCTGGAATCAGAATCTATTGAAGAGAGAGAAATCACAGCTTCTTTTCCACTCAAGTTTGGTCAAGCTCAGGAATGAGGGGAAGTCTGAAGAATGTTTGTGGCTAGGTGGAAATCAATGGAAAACGTGTTATAGTTTTACAAAAAATCAAGTGGCACAGATTTGCTTTGTGTTTGGGAGTTAATCTACACTCTCTAAAAATTCTCCAAAAGGCAGTTAAAGCAATTGAAGTAAAAGACTTTGCAGGAACCCCCTAGAGAGAACACACTGCTAAGTCACACAGCTCTCACAAATGAGTGGGAGAGATCATCTTAAACCGTGTGTTTTACAACACATGCCAATTGCTCTGATTCTTGCCATTAACAACTTCAGAATTAGCTTACAGATGGTAATCTCCATAGAGCAGTGACTTTTGTGTGGGAAACCTGGAAAGGAAAGTAGCTTTCCAATTTTTTTTTTCTTTTGCAGCTGAACACAAATGAGCCTGGGAGCCTCTCTTCACCATGTAGTAAATACAACTATACTCATGGAAGTGTATGTCAGGCATTAATAATTCAGAAACAGTGATAGTTAAGGGTTTGAGAAAGGCTGGAAATAAACTTCAAAAGTATCAAAGTTGAAAGATAAAGTGTGGAAAATCTCCTTGACCATTTAAAAACTCACATAAACCAGTAGTTTAAAATCATTATTTTGGTCTTCAAATTCCAATGCCTCCATTTTTCTGCCTAATTCCAAACAATTGTCCTGGACATAAAATCGGAATATGCCCAGAATAGTAGAAATTGAGATAGAAAAAATGATGTAGCCATTTATTTTAAAGCTGAGGCGATAAGTAATCCCTAAAATATTGGTCATTGGTTTTTACATTAAAACACGCACACACACACACATACAACCCTGACAGGAAGGCTGCTGTATTTTCTTCTCATTTGTTTGAATGGTATAGTGTATTACAAAATGATATGATTCTGTTCAAAAGTAAGAGAGAAAGGAAGACCACAAAGAAGACCAAGATAGGCAGAAAGAGATGCCTTATCACCTTTCAATAGCAGAAGAGAGGTGAGGTAGATAATTACAACTAGAGACTGATCTCCAAAGCATTTTTATTTGCTTGGAAAATATATTGCAGGCAGGCCGTCTATGGTTTTATATTTCCTTCTCAGTGGTACTTCCTTCAGGTCAATATTAACATGGGGAATTACTCAATTATAGGGATGGGGACAAACTAAAGGGTGATATTAGAGGGAACCAAACAGCTCAGGATGCAGGGAAATGGCCAAAAGGAATTAAATATCTGCTGTCACTGCTCTCAGTTGCAGATAATCCATGCACAAATATTTAGAGGTCAACTCCTCGATGATATATACACCTCAGTAACACCCATTAAATGAGTACCTCTCCCCCTAAATGTGAAGGCATTTGTCTTTCTGTGACCAAGAAAACTAATTCTGGGAAAGATTTTCTTCATCATAATGATTGGAAAGTACAGATCTATCACAAATAATGGCTTCACATCTTATTTCAGTAAAATTCAGGGCTTCAAATTATAGTGCTTGAAATTCAGGTACCTTAAGGCTAACATAAAAAATTTCCTTAGACACAGTCCTTCCTTAACAAATTTTTTAAAAATAAAATAAGCCCCATTCACCTACTTTCTTAAATAATGGGGTATCTAGGCTTATATTTAAATTGATTTCACTCTTCTCTAATTCCTGGAAAGGCACACAACCCTTGTCATTACTCAGACGGAATCAATTTTTTTAAATCTCTAAATCCTAAATCACCTCTCACTAGAGACTTCTCTTTCTCCACTTTCACTTCTTCTGAACCTGTTCCTTTATTCTCATCATGACTCTCATTCTCTGTTTTTTTCCCAGCACACTCCCTTCCATTCTAATTTCATTCATCAGCCTGTCAGAAATTTCGGTGACTCCTCAGTGTGCTAAATGTCTTCCGTTTACTTCCACAAATCCATTTTTCACCATTTTCCACCTTGTTCTGTTGCTGTGGGGGGCTGATCTGATTGGATATGGCCTTCTGCTTTCTGCTTTCTGGTTGGATATGGCCAAATGGGAAGCATTGGCAAGAAGCTAGAGAGAAGGATGAGTGAGAATGGGGTATTTATTCTCTCAGTTGCATTTCTGTCAGATCATCACAGGTAAGCTGTGTTTTTTGACCATATCTCCTAACAGGTACCCTGTAAGTATCCTCTCTGAATTCTAGTAACCATGCCCTACCCTTGTCTGGTTAGACTCTCAGAGGGGTGGTAGGTGCTCCCCAATATTGCTAGCCCTAGTATACTGTAATGTCTTTTATGATTTCCCTAAACCCTGCTTACAACTTTATAAATAGTTCTTTTATTAAACTCTTTCTAAATTATCAGGTTTCAGAGCGCCATCTGTTTCCTGCCAGCACTATGACTGATAAATTCTGTACTGTACCAAATCTTTTGCTCCTTTGATTTCCTGCCATTTGCACCTTGTTAATTCCTGAGGTGGACAGACCTTAAGGTAACCCCCAATGATCCCTGCACTCTGGTGTTCATGCCCTTATGTAAACCCCTTTCTCTGAGTGTGGGCAGGACCTGTGACTTGCTTCTAACCAATAAAATACGGCAAAGGCATTGGGAATGTGAATCCGATGACTATATTATTTTATATAAGACTGTCGTCTTGTTAGCAGTTTTTCTCTCTCTCCGTTGTCCCCTTCCCCCTTCTTTTTGTCTTTTTCCCTCACTTTGAAGAAGTGAGCAGTGATGTTGTGAATCGGTATGTGAATTATGGATAGGTTCACAGGGCAAGTAATTGTAAGCAGTCTGTAGGAGCTGAGGGCCTCCATCCCTACAGCTGCAAAGAACTGAATTCTGCCAACAACCCAACTAAACTTGGAAGAAGATCTTTCCCCAGTTGAGCCTGGCAGACACCTCGATTGAAACCTGGTGAGACACTGAAACAGCAATCTCAGTTAAGCCATGCCTGGAATCCTGATCCACAAAAACAGTGAGATATTAAGTATATGTTGTTTTAAGCTGCAAAATTTGTGGCAATTTGCTACACAGCAAAAGGAAACTAATACGATCCTAATCCTTGGAATGAATAGCCTCTGATAGGTAGTATGCTTTTGTAGTTCCTGCTAACAGGCAGCTGAATATTTCTAAAGAAAAATCACGGGAGTGCTGACTGAAACCAGTATTTATGTATGTCACATGGTTTTAGCTAAAACACTCTCAGTAATCCTTTCTTCATGTCCTGTTGATTTCTGCCACCTTTCTCACAACAGATATTATAAACTCTTTTATGTTTCCTTTTTTTAAAATTTCAGGATATTATGGGGGTACAAACATTTTGGTTACATGTTATGACTTTGCCTCACCCAAGCCAGGATTACAGACATGCCCTTTCCCCCTACAATGCTCACCGCGTCCGTTAATTGTGAGTCTACCCACCCCCACCACCCCGCCCCCAATGAATATTACTACCGTGTGAGCACCTTAGTGTTGATCAGTTAGTGCCAATTTGATGGTGAGTACATGTGGTGCTTATTCTTCCATTCTTGTGATACCTCACTTCGGAGGATGCCCCCCCCCACCTCAATCTTATCCCTGTGTTCTTCTTTCTTATCTCTATCTTACTAAATATCTTGAAGTTCCATGAGGGGAAAAGCACAGGAATGGGAATGCTTGTCTTGGCCAAATCAAGTGAGGGACAGAAGCTGTAGGCTTGAAGTTTCTCATCTGTGGGTTCCTTACTGTACAGAAACTACTGTCTCAAAGTTCATCAATAACCTTGCAGGTGCCAAATTCACTGATCAAAGTTTTGGGCCTTCCTCTGAAGTCTTTGCAGCATTTTGTCAAGTCTCTATCTTTCTGAGATTCCCTCTTTCTTGGCACTCATAACCCTACACTCTACTGCCACTACACTACCCTCTCCTATTTTTCTTGATCTTATTCGAATTTATGAAATGAAAGTGATAGAAATTACCACTTCTCACCAATGTCCAGGTTTCATCTTCTTCCTGAGTTTCTGAAAGATTATATTTGTGAACTTCTTGCCAATGCTTAGGTTTGGCTAAACCTAACCAAAAGGCAGAAAGTTTAGTTAGTTAAGGCCATATGATTAGTTCTACCCAACAGATTGTGAGAGGAAGTGATGGCTGTCACTTTCAGGCTGAAGAAATTAAAAGTTGCTGTGTGTCCCTCTAACTCTTTCTCCTTTCTTGATGAGATGTTGAGATGTTATAGCCATAAGATAAAAGCACATTCTGGGTCTCTGAGGCAACATATGGAGAAAAGATACCCTGGAGAATTGTTGAACCTGTATGAAACTTTGCACAAGTAAGAAATAAATTTTTGTTGTATTATATCATTGAAACTTCATGGCTTTTTAGTTAATGCAACCTGTCCTATCTTGACTGACATAGGGATCATTACTCAAACTTCTTCCTCAGTATTCTCTTTCACACTACATTCATATCCTCATCAATGTTGTCATCCTTAGAGCTTCACTATCACTCCCATGCCAATGATTTCCAAATTAACAAATTCAGGCCGTCTTTCTTCAGTGACTTCTAATTCTGGATTTCGAATTACTCATTGGACATCCCTTTGCTAATATCCTTCTGAAACATGGAAATTCCACAGGTACAAAACCAAACTCATGTCCTTTCCCCCACATCCAGGCCTACCTTGTGATATATTTGTTTCTATTAAAAACCTGTGTTCTGAAAAATAAATGACTCCTCTGCATGTGCAGTTACCTAGTACTATCTGTTATTCTATCTCCCAGAGCAGATGCTCTCTCCTTCATTCCTGAATCCTTTGCTACCACCTTTGTTTGGTCCCTCACCGGATCTCAGTCATCTGCATTAAGAGGGTTTATGGCATCTACTCTCATCACTCCACTAATGCATTCTTCCTAAGGACGCCAGGAACTCATCCAAAGGACATGTTTAAACCTTATAATGCTCAGATTTTCTTATGTATTGATACTATTTATCATTCTATCCTTGATTCTCTGTGATGATTACTTTCAAATTTTCAATTATAGGCTTCTTTTCTGACCATGTCTTAAGTGTCATTACTTCCCAAGCATCTATCTTTATTCCACAATTCTTTCTTCTCCATATGTTTCCTGAATGTTTTAATCTTCTCCCACAGATTTACTTGTTTATCTCATGCTGTAGTTCTGACCTTTCCATTCTCCCACTGGATGTTTACATCTATTTGAATATCCCTCATGTACTTCAAAGATGTTCAAAGCTGAATCATGGTCTTATTCCTAATCCTCTTTCTTCCACTGTATTTACTTTGGCATTTGGTAGACACCTAAGATAGAACTATCAGATTTAGGTCCTTACTTCCTCTTACTTACCTGCATGGTTTAATCACCATGACCTGCTTGTTTTGCCTCATAAAACTTTCTTTAGCCTCATCCTTCTACTCCACCATTGCCTACCACTACTGCTCCTATTAAGGTCTTCATCTTCATTTTCTTGATCATTGCAGTAGTGCCCAAGTAGCCTTCCTTCTTCCAATCTTAATCCCTTCAAATATATCCTCCCACTTCAATCAGATAGCTGAATGTGTCCTTGATTAGAGTTCCTCAGCTTTTTCACATGGCCCATGGGATAAAGTGCAAACTCCTTAACAAGGTAGGCAAAGCTCTCCACTAATGTGGCCCCACCAACCTTTCTATTCTCATCTTCAGCCTCCTATTGAGTTATATTACAAATAATTTGTGCTAAATGCTATTGCTAATCTTCCTGAAGCATATCTAATGTGCCCAAAAGCATTGTCTCTTTAATGCCTATCCAGTGGAGACTGACCTCTCAGCCTTGGTACTCAATGTTCGTGTCAATTCCAGGATCTCACCACCCTATGATAAGAAATCTAGTAAATGGTTCCAAATAAGGACATGTGGGGCCAGAATTGCTTAGGGGACTCATAACTCTGAACTTGATAATCAAGGACAGAGATGAGACTATAAGTAGGGAATAAGTGACCCCAGTTTTCAGAAGAAAAAGGAGAGCTACAGAGCTGGGAAACCTACTGGGACTGACACTGCAGATATTTTCACACATATATCTCATGCCTACTTTGTGACAGACATTTTTACACTGAGTAAACCAAGGCTGGGAAAGTTTAACTCTGTCAGAATTGCAAAGCTTGTAAATGTCAGAGGCAGGTTTCAATACTGGGACTCTTTCAACCCACAAAACTGCCTTCTAGTATTTCCACATTGAATGCTGGCTTATTTTTTATTTCAAAATGTATACCATGGAATATTAGTCATAAAAAATTGTGAACTAATGCCTTTTGTAGCAACCTGGATAGAACTAGAGACCATCCTTTTAAGTGAAGTATTGCATGAATGGAAAAACAAAAACCACATGAACTCACTACTAAATTGGAACTAATAGATCAACATTCATGTGCACGTATGGTAGCAAAATTCAATGGGAATCAAGCAGGTGGGAGGGGATGGGGTGAATTCACACCTAGCGGGTACAATGCATACTATCTGCCTGATGGACATATTTATAACTTTGAATCAATCTGTACAAAAGCAATTCATGTAACTAAAATGTTTGTACCCTTGTAATATTCTAAAATAAAAAAATTTTAAAAATATTAAAAAAAATTCTGCATGTGGCTGTCCAATTCTCCCAGCACCATTTATTGAATAAGGCTTCTTTTCAGCAGTGTATACTGTTGCCTGCTTTGTCAAAGATCAGTCGGCTGTATGTGTTTAGTTTTATATCTGGGTTCTCTGTTCTGTTCCATTGGTCTATGCCTTTCTTTTTGTACCATTGCAATGCTGCTTTGGTTACTATAGCCTTGTAGTATAGCTTGAAGTCTGGCCCTTGTGGTGGCTCAATTGTCTCTCTTAGCAGCTGGGGGTGGGGGGGTGGGAAGGGGAAGAAAAGAGTCTGGATGAAGGGAAGCTAGCATTCTGGCTGTCTCTGTCCCTCTCTCCAAAAGGCATCCCACCCAGAATGTCCAGGCTCTGGGGTCACATAGATCCCCTGGGACCCACTGGCCCCCTGTGGCTCCGGCAGTCTGGGCTGGAGTTGGGAAATGTTGTGTGGGAATGAGCAAGACAGAAACTGAGGGGCTGAAGCCCCCTGGGGAGGACAAAGGCGCACAGTGGGTGAAGAAGCAATATGGCGTCTGCCACGTCAGCTCGGGTCTCTGGTGATCTGTGGTGACCGGAAGCACCCCAAGGGGATTGGCAGCCTGGTGCTTTGTCCTTAAGAAGCTCCCAGTTCACTGGCAGCAGCAGCTTTTGGGCTTGTGAGGGTAGAAAGGCTCTCCAGCAGCTCCGGAGCCTGCTGACTGCCAGAGATGTGAGGGAGGAAGAAAAAAACCGCTCCACCTACCCTTTTTCTGGACTCCAAGCCTCTCAGGGGTTGTACTGTACTGATATCTTGCCCCTTCTTATTCTGCTCCACAACTTCCTCCCGTGGAATCTCTGGTAGGTTCTGGCACTTTTCCCTCCAAATCACACGAATTCATGATTGTTTGTTTGTTTCTTTCTTTTCCATCTAAAACTTTTCCTTATTTCTAATATGATCTGGCAGCTGATGTCTCCCATCAGCCATCTTGTCTCTGGATTCCATATGCTGCTTCTAACACAATTCTACTCATATTTCCAGGTGCAGCCAAAATTCACAAAGACTTTCTTGAATCACTCAATATATGGTCATTTATTCCTTAGAGAACTATCTGTGAAAATGGAATGTTCTATATCTTTTTGTCTAGTACAGTAGTCCCCAGCCACATGTGGTTATTGAGCACTTGAAATGTGGTGAGACTGACAAACTGAATTTTAAATTTTGTTTAAATTTAATTACATATATTTAAATTTAATTAGCCACATGTGGCTAGTGGATCTGTAACTCTAGATCTCTGCTATTCAAAAGTGGTCAATCAGCACTGGCATCACCTGGAAGCTTATTAGCTCCGTTGACTCTCAAGCCCCACCTTAGACTTGTTAAATCAGAATGTGTAACAAGCTCTCCAGGTGATTCATCTGCTCACTAAAATATGAGAAACACTTCTCTAGAGCATTTGTTAGCAATAGTTATGGCTTTTCAAAAATCATATTTTGTATCAAGTTTTATAACACAGGCACCTGAAAGGAAGGAAACATCTTATTTAGATAGCTATGTAACTATTTGCTGAAATGAACATAGCCTGTATATTTAAAGAATCTATTAGATATGCAATCAGTGGGCATTTGTAAGACAGTAGTTCTGAGCAAACAAAGAATACAATATATATAATTATAACTGTCTTCCTTTGAGACCTGGCTCAGTTTAGTCAATAAATGAGTGCTTATTGATACCTGTAATGTGCCAGGAATTTTCTAAAGACAGGAGATAGAGTAGTGAATAAGACAGAATCCCTGCCCACATGGAGTTTAGAGATGAGGAAAGGAGAGCAAGTGTTCATATCTAAATAATCTGTATTTACACCAATCAGAATGGCCATTATATAAAAGTCAAAAAACAATAGAGGTTGGTGAGAGTGCAGAGAGAAGGGAATGCTTATACATTGTTGGTGGGAATGTAAATTAGTACAACCTCTATGGAAAGCAGTATGGAAATTTCTCAAAGAACTAAAAATAGATCTACCATTCAGTCCAGTAATCCCACTACTGGGTATCTACCCAAAGGGAAAAAAAATCATTCTATCAAAAAGATGCTTGTATGTTTATCACAGCAACATTCACAATAGCAAAGATATGGAATCAACCTAAGTGTCTACCAACCAATGATTGGATAAAGAAAATGTGTTGTGTGTGTGTTGTGTGTGTATATATGTATATATATGTGTGTGTGTGTGTATACCATGGAATACTATTCAGCCATAAAAAAGAATGAAATGTGTTTTGCAGCAACATGGAGGCCATTATCTTAAGCAAAATAACTTAGAAACAGAAAGCCAAATGCCATATGTTCCCACTTATAAGTAGGAGCTAAATAATGAGTACACATGGACATAGAGAGTGGAATAGCAGACATTGGATGCTCAGGCGGGCAAGATGGTAGGAGAGGAGGCAGGTGTGAGATGAAATTACTTAATTGGTACCATATACACTAATCAGATGAGGGTTACACAAAAATCCCAGACTTTACTACTCTGTAATTTATCCACATAACAAATCTGCACATGTACCTTCTAAATCTATATAAAAAATAAATTAGAAAATAATCCATATTATAAAAAGGTAAAAGTAGTAATATTGTATTGGTCCACCCGTCATTGATTTCAAGAATATTTTAATTATTAATGTCACTAAGTTTTGCCTCATTAAAAAAAAGATAAGCATTTGAACTGCAGAACTCTTGTCTTCATTCCAGTAGTTCATAATTGGGGGTGATTTTGGCCACCAGGGGATATTTGACAATGTCTGGATACATTTTTGGTTGTCACATTGGGAGGAAGTGCTACTGGAATCTAGTGGGTAGAGACCATGATACTGCTAAACTTCCTACAATGCACAGGGTACTCTCCCACTCCCAACCCCAACAAATAATATCCAACCCAACATGTCAGTGGTGTTCAGGTTGAGAAACCCTGCTCCTCTCCTTTTGAATGGCTTCAGAAAGAAGTCTCCATTTTTGATGAAGAAACTGGAAAACAGACCCATGGGGTAGAGACCCAATTCTCCACCTTGGCTTCTTCCATGAATCTGCAATGGAAGCTGCAGTCTAAGAATCACCATAACCAGCCACGATAGCCCCCAAGAGAATACTCAAGAGCTCAAGCTCTTTGGGGAGCTTGATGCAATACTTATTTCTTTGATACCTACACTTGAATAGATGGCTTTCTTTCTTCTGAGATCCTGGAACTGTCTGCTTAATTTATGTGGAAGGGTAGCAAAAACTGGAATAAACTCTTTGTCCCACCTTTTGATTCCTTTCAGTCCAGGAGTTCTCAAACCCAGGCTGCATACCAGAATTCCCTGGCAGGCTTCTTTAAAAATATCGACAATGGTGATATCAGTAAAAATGATGGAGTAAGGATCACCAAAAAACCACCTTCTGGGAAACCAAGGACCCTTCCAAACACTGGTCTGTTCCAATACTGGGAACCATGGGCCCCTTTGGCTACCAGCCAAACCTGACTTAGGGCCACCTGGCCCTTATGGATTCCATCTATCATATTGAGGACCTATGACCTTTTGGCCACCTTAGACATTTTTGATGGATACCCAAGGGGCCCTTTTGGGGCCACAGGGAAATTTTGGATACTTTCAGCCACCATCAGTGCCTGGAGATGGTGCACTTTAGGTCACCTTTCCTCCTATGCACTGGGGCCTTGCAGTCCCTTCCAGTCACCAGCCTGCCTACCCACTGGGGTTCTGGGGACCCTTTGGGCCATAAGCCTACCCAAGTGCTGGAGAACTGTGACTTCTTTTGCCCACCATTACATCTTTATGCTGTGAACATTTCAGGAACTGGCCTGCTCATGTACTAGGGTTTTGGTGTTCCTCTTGGCCATATGCCTTTCTGCTTATTTGGAAACCAAGGACACTTTTGGCCACGATCTCTCCTATGTGGTGATGGCTGGGGGACTTTTGAGTAATTTGCCTGTCTGCACATGGGTTTATGGACTGCTTCATATCATCAGCAGCCTACAAGCTGGTGAAACAAAAATCATTTCTGCCATTGTATGACCCTAGTATTGTGGACCAGTGGAATCTTCTGCTCACATACCAATTGCCCTGTCAAGATATCAGGGGATTTCTGGCCATCATCCTGCCTGACCACAAGCTATCAGGGCCTCATGTAAGACTCTATCTGAATGTACACATGAAAAACTTGGGGGTCTTTCTGTGAACTGGCCTGAGTATAGCCTGGGGAATATCAGCCCCCTTCAGCCACCATCGGTGCCTGGTACAGGTGCCTTAAAGTTCCTTCTGGCCACCAGCCTGCTGTAGTGCTTGGGTTCTGGGTGCCTTGCAGCCATTAGCCTTCCAACTTGCTGTGCAACCGAAAGCATTTCAGCTACCTTTCCCTCACCATGCTGAAGCACCTGGGGCCTATCCAATCATTGGTGCACCCATCTGCTGGAGTTGGGAGGATGCTTAAGGCCACAAATTGGTCTGCATTCTTGTGAACTATGGTTCCTCTCAGCCACTGTCATTCATACATGATTGTTCCTTGGGGACCTTCCTAGCACCACTTTGTTCTAGCACTCCAGTCCTTCTTAAGGTTACTAACTATTAGGTTTTCCACTTACTGAGGGACTAGCTGAAGCTTTGGTCACCCCTTCTCTGTGGTGCTGTTGACACTGGCATCCATCCACTCCCTAGCCTGCTCTCCCTGTGTGGTTTTAGGTTTCTTTTGAGCCACAAGCCTGTCTGTGCTGGGAAAGTGTGGCTCCTATTGCCCACTGTCTCATCCTTACCCTGGTCACCTGGAGAACCTTCCAGGCGGTAGCCTGAATATATGCAATGGCTCCAGTTGTTCTTCTGGCCATCAAAGTTCCCCTTTGCAACTGAAAGGAGAGCATTTTAGGCAACTTTCCTTGTATAGCGTTTCTGCCTGGGGAACTCATCTGGTCACTAGCCTGCCTCCCCAGTGGGATTCCTGTGATTCTTTGTTCCACAAGCCTGCCTGCGTGCTGGTAAACTATGCCTACTTTCGCTCACCACTCACCATAGTTTCCTCAAGGTAGTACAAGGCATCCTAGGTTTTGGGTGGTACTTCAGGCCATCAGCTTCCCCTGAGCTGGGGAAATGAGAACTTTTTTAGCCACCTTCAATCCGGGGTGCTGGTGCCCCAAGGTCCACCAGTCACAGAGGTTGTGGGGATACTTGGGCCACAAGCCTTCTGGTGTTCTAGGGAAATAGGCTTCTTTTCAGCCAACGTAGTAAATTGACCATGGTGCCTTGTTTAAGATTCTTGTTTCCAGCCTGCCCTAGCACCATGGTTCCAGTATAATTCAAGCCATCAGTCTTCCCCCTTGCTGTGGAATCACCATCACTTTCAGCCACCTTCCCTGCAGTGCTCTCATTCCTGTGGAGGCTCATTCACTCATTAGCTTACTAACCCACTGAGGTTGTGGTGATCCTTTCAGCTATAAATTTGTACACATGCTAGGCAACTATGGTTTTTGTTGGCTACTGCAGGATCCTTGCCCTTGTAACCCCAGACAGCCTTCTGGATACCATTTTGCTCCAGTGTTAGAGTTCCGGTATTCCTTATACTCACCATCTTGCCCTCTGCTGGGGAAACAGGCAAGCTTTCAGCTACCTTTCCTACACCTTGCTGATTCTCTGGGGCCGCTTTTTGTCACTACTCTGCCCACACCCTGGGATTTCTGGGATCCTTTTGGCTACAAGTCTGTCTGTGTGCTGGAGAACTCTGGCTCCCTTGGTTACATCATTTCCTCCCCCATGGTGCCCTGGGACTACTATCCTGGCACCAGGCTGCACTTGTGATATGGTTCTCATTGTCTTCAGACCATCAGCCTTCCTCATTGCTGGGGAACAGAGATCACTTTGGGCTACCTTCTTCGCATGCACTGATGGCCTGTGTGCCCATACGGTTACAAGTCTACCCTCTCTGTGTGATTTTGGGTATTTAGGGGGCCACAAGCCTTCCCATGCTGGGAAAGTTGTGGCTCCTTTTGCCTACTATCTCATCCTTACCCTGGTTGCCTGGAGAACCTTCAAACAGTAGCCTGAACACATGCTATGGTTCCAGTCATCAGCCTCCCCCTTTGCTGCTGAATGGAGAGCATTTTCAGCTACTTTCCCTGCATATCACTGCTGCCTGGATCTGGTCACTAGCCTGCCTGCCCAGTGGAATTCCTATGATCTTTTGTTCCACAAGCCTGCCTGCGTGCTAGGAAACTATGCCTCCTTTCACTCCTTGTAGTTTCCTCGAGGTGGTGCCCTAGTGGTACCATCCAGGCACGAGCATGCACATGTGTTAGGTTTCTGGTGATCCTTCAGGCCATCAACTTCTCCTGAACTGGGGAAATGGGAAAATTTTCAGCTATCTTTCTTCCAGTGAGCTGATGCCCTGCAGGACATTCAGTCACCAGCCTACCAGCATGGTCGGGTTGTGGAGGATGCTTTAGGCCACATGGTCAAGTTTGTGGCCCAAAGGATCACTGCAACATCAATGAGTGGATAGGCTATAGACCAGACAGGCCCTGCACTGCATTCTCATCCCCCCAATTCAGTGCATTGCGGGGAGGGTGACTGAAAGTGCCTTTGGTTTCTCAGCAAGGGGGAAGGCTGATGGTCTGAAGTTGTCCAGAACCTTAGCAGCAGGGTAGGATGGTGTGAGGAACATTATCCAGGGCACCATCAGAAGGTACTGTGGTGGCCAAGAAGAGCCACATTTCCCAAGAATACCACTAGGCTTATGGCCTAGAACTTTGATTCTTATTCGCCACTGTTATATCTTCCAAATAGTGCCTCCAGAGAATTTTCTGAGTATCAGTCTGACTGTATGCTTGAGTTCCTTTAGTTCTTAAGCTCACTCTTTCCCCCCTTGCTGGGGAAACTGGTGAACTTCTGGCTACCTTTTCTTTTGTCATGTGGTGGTGCTTTGGGACCCTTCAGTTCTCTTTCTGTCTTACTCACTAAGGTTAATGGGTCCTTCATAAGGTCAACTGGCCTGTGCCTATGGAAATAAGAGCCATGTTGGCTACAGTATGTACCTTGTGTTGTGGGCCTGCTCTTCCTGCCACACGTCTTCTGTCTTTGCAAGGTCCCTGGGTCCTTTAGGCCATTATGCTGACTGAGTGCCATGTTATCAGGGTCTCTTGTGGGCTGTGGCTTGCTCATGTGCTGGGACCTGATCACAGCCTGTGGAACCTTGATTTCCTTTAATTGCCATCATTGCCTTGAGCTTGTGCCTTTGGGATCCTTCCAGGCACTAGCCTGTGCTAGCACTAGTGTTCCCGATTGGTTTAAGCCACCAGCCTTTAAGCTATGTGAGAACCAGTTGAACTTTCAGCCATATTTCCTGGCCTGCTGGTGCCCCAGAGACACTTCTAGTCACTAGCTTGCCCTCTCCCGGTGTTCTAGGGATCATTTGGACCCAAATGCATGCCTGTGTGCTGCAGAACTTTGTCTTCTTTCACCCATTGTCTTATCTTCAAGTTGGGCCTGCCCAAGTGCTATGTGCTGTGGTTCCTGTGTTCTTTCTGGCCATCAGGCTTCCCCCTTGGTGGAGAATGGAGAACACTTTCAGTCATCTTTTCTGCCCATCTTTTCTGATGCCCTGGGGACCATCCTGTCTCCAGCCTACTCACTTATGAGTTTAGCAAAGTTACAGGGCACAAGATCAATATACAAAAATTGTTTGTATTTCTGTACACTAGCAATGAACAATAACATAATGAAACTAAAAATAGATTTCATTTACAATAGCATAAAATAATAAAATACTACAGAATAAATTTAACCAAAGAAGTGCAAGACTGTACACTGATAACCACAAAACACTGTTGAAAGAAATTAAAGAAGTCCTAACTAAATGGAAAGATATCCGGTGTTCATAGATTGGGGGACTTAATATTACGAAGGTGGTAATACTCTCCAAAGTGAACTATAGAGTCCATGCAATCCCAATTAAAATTTCAACTGTCATTTTGGCAGAAATGGACAAGCTGACGTTAAATTTCATATGGAAATGCAAGAGACCCTGAATAGCCAAAATAATGTTGAAAAAAATAACAAAGTTGTTGGATGCATACTATTCGATTTCAAACTTACTACAAATCTATAATAAATAAGACTGTGTGTAATGGCATAAAGATAGATATCCAGATCATTGGATTATAAATAAATGATTCTTCTACTGTGACAGATTTCCAACAACTGTTCCAAGACCATTAAATGGGAAAGAATTGTCTTTTCATCAATGGTTCTGGCACAACTGGATATCCACATGCAAAAGAATAAATTTTACACCTATACTCCACACCATATATAAAAATTAACCCAAATGAATCAAAGACCTAAATGTAAGTGCTAACACTATTAAACCCTTAGATGGAGACAAAGGTAGAAATCTTCATGACCTTTGACTAGGCAAGAGTTTCTTGAAAATGATACTCAAAGCAGAAGCAACAAAAGAAAAAATAGATGTTAGACTTCATCCAAATTAAAAACTTCTGCGCATCAAAGGGCACCATCAAGAAAGTGAAAAGATAACTCACAAAATGATAGAAAATATTTGTAATCACATATCTGATGAGTCTAATATGTAGAATATACAAAAAATCTTATAAATCAACAATGAAAAGATAAATAACCCAATTTTAAAATGGGCAAATGATTTGAATAGACATTTCTTCAAAGAAGATATACAAATAATCAATAAGCACATGAATATATGCTTAACATCATTCATTATTAGGGGAATGCAAATCAAAACCATGAGGAGGTAGCATTTCATACACTAGAATGACTATAATAAATAAATGGAAAATAACAAGTGTTGACAAGTGTGAAGAAATTGGAACTCTCATATACTGTTAGTGAGAATGTAAATTGGTACAGTCACTGTGAAAAATAATTTGGCAGTTCCTCAAAAAGTTAATCATAGAGTTACCATATGATTTATTAATTCTGCTCCTAGGTATATACCCAAGAAAATTGAAAATACATGTCTGCACAAAAACTTGTACATGAATGTTTGCAGCAACTTTACTCATAATAGGCAAAAGTGGAAACAACCAAATGGAAACAACTAATAAATGGATGAACAAAATATGTTCTATCCATACAATGAATATTATTCAGCCATCAAAAGAAATGAAGTACTGACACATGCTACAACAGGGATGAACCTTGATCACTTTATGTAAGTGAAAGAAGCCAAGACAGAAAAGGCCATGTATTGTATGATTCCATTTATGGTAAAGTCCAGAATAGGCAAATATATACAAACAGAAAGTAGATTATTGATTGCTAGGGGATGATGGGGGGGTGGATTTGGAGGTAAAACCTTTCTTTTAGAGGTGATGGAAATATTCTGGAATTAGATACTGGGGAGCTTTGCCAACACTGTGAATATTTAAAAAGAACACAGTCAGTTGTACAATTTAAAATAGTTAAAATGCGGCCAGGTGCGCGGCTCACGCCTGTAATCCTAGCACTCTGGGAGGCGGAGGTGAGTGGATTGTTTGAGCTCAGGAGTTGGAGACCAGCCTGAGCAAGAGCAAGACCCCATCTCTACTAAAAATAGAAAGAAATTAATTGGCCAACTAAAAATATATAGAAAAAATTAGCCGGGC